>CAACVS010000291.1:55863-123510 GCA_900660405.1 Pseudo-nitzschia multistriata | reverse complement strand
AGTACTGTAGGACACAACCAGATCCTATCGACATTCATGAGGACGCCAGCAGCAACTGATCCGGAAGAACCCTACAAGAAGATTGATCTTGCAAGGGGTTTCTTCTACGTAGGACGCGATATATCCCCCCATGGAAACAACGTGTTCGGGTGATTCCCATGGTCAGTTAAAGGTTAACAGTTAAAGATTAAATGTAATTAGATTGAATGTAATTAGCAGAAATAAACAAGCATCGTCAACAGGAATAAACAAGCAAAATAAACAAGCATCGATAATGGGAATAAACAAGCGTCAGAACTAATCGATCAACAGAGTACGTGCAACGAACGACTCGGCGCTTACCATACTTACCGTCCTCACCATCCTCACCATGGTCAATCCTATCCAATGGTTAGTTTCCTTAACCATCGTTGAATTCTTTCCTGTATTATCAAGCTTTTCCTACAGTATGAGTGTTTGCTGCTTACTTCAAGCGTGTAGCCGTGTTACTGTAGATTGAGTGAAACAGCTGTTGATCCAGTACTGTGGAAGGATCGGTTTTTGTGTGAACGTTGTCCAACGCACGTTGAAACAGAGCAATGCTGCTGAAGATTTCAATATATCCTGCAATGAATATCAGGTCCTTTTTATACTACAATGAAAATGAGAGTATGATATGAAATATGTGCATGCCGAGGAAGCTGGGAATCCGCTGGTTTTGTGGGAATTCCCACGTGTGTTATTTAGCAGAATCCTATTCTAATCCCGCATTGGTATGCACAAAAACCCATACAAACAGGAATAAGTAGAATCCCTACTACGGCATACTTCGACGGATAGGAATACTGCCAGGAACACTGCTTGCATACTGCATACTGTGGATACTACAGTCGATACTAGCCTCACTAAATTGAGTACATTCAATGTAGAACAGTTCATTTCAATTAGTGCTTAAGCAAACTAACCAATGTTGTTGCCTTTTTAGTTGTTTTCACCATGGGATTCTTCTTCTTCTCCTCCTGTGGTGGCCTCCTTAGCCTCCTTACGGGGGCGTTTGTCGGCGGACTGGTAAGACGTAGCGTCGTGGTTTGTTTCGTCGTTGTTGTTTGTTCTGTCGTTGTTGTTTGTTCTGTCCTGAAGAACCGGCTGGAGCTGTTGAGTGCTTTGCCATTGCTGGAAGCAAATCATTGAGCATTCTTCCACATCAGATTGGTCTCCTTAGCGATTTGGCTTGCCTCCTTTGCAATCTTGGACTGCTCTAAAGCCATCTCATGATTTTCTTTGTCCCTTGCTTGTTGGCTAATCAAATACTCATTGAATATAGTAGTGTCGGGAGCTTTCGAGTAAGGCCTCTTACTATTTGGAGTAGTAGAGGACTGTACTTTAGAGGGCTTCACGATGGGAGAGTCAACAGAAGACTCGTCTCCAAGGCAGAGAATGGGTGCTCTTCCTTGCTGCACTTCAGCGGAGGGGATAGTCTCCAACCCCCCTATCTTGAAAGCCCCATCAGCATCAACAACAGGGAAGCCTGTCTTCATGTCAAAGTCCTCCTCCCCAGTACCAATGTTTGCCTTCTTTCCAATCAAGAAATGGGCACGCCTGGCAAGCTTCACGTACCTAGGCATGTTGGGGTTGCCAGTTGAGCTCTTCATTCTTTTGATGGCACTATACTTGTTCCTGATGKATTTCTTGCTCCTGTCAAAGGGCCACATGGTAGCATGCTTGGCTACAACTGTATTCCACTGTTCTGAATCAATTGGTAGCACCTCCACTATCAACTCCATGAGGCTATCTAGCTCTTCATCCAAGTAGTTAACAGTACCAGTTCTCCGGCCGTTGGGGCCGTTGGGGCCATTGGGGCCATTGGGGATGGGGGGGTTGGCGTTTGGCTCCATTGTCTTAAGGAAAATGACAGGGGGGATTGGACAATGAGCTCCCTCTTTGAGGTCCACGTCCGCCTCCTCTTGCTCTCTTTCATGCAACAAAGAGAGGTAATAGAATGTAGAGACTATAAAGACTGATTGTTGGGACACCATTGGCATTCTTGTTTATGGTCAACTGGGCGCCTTAGCGCCATTGTCAAATTGAGGCGCCTATCGGTCCTCCTCTTTTAGTGAGGTTGTTTAGAACAACGGAAGTCTTAATTTTGGCGGGCCTTTCTGTTGAGTCTTACAACGGACTCGAAATTTTGGTTCGTGGATTCCACTCTAAATCTAGAGTATTTAGAACCGGTTGCTTCGACCGGTTCTAAATGTGCTAAATCTAGACTAGAAATCTCTAAATTCCGATGGACGGACGGACCAATAATTTAGAGATCTAGAATAACGGGAATGACCCATTATTGTCCTCTTGCTCGGTTTGGAGTCCGGATTTCACAAGTTCAGAAATTGGTTACGGTGCACTACACTTCACTTCACTATCTTTAGTGCGCGTAGCCAGTAACTTTGAAGAATTCTTACAGCCCTGGACTTACCGAGGAAACAAAAAGATAATTTTTTTTAGTGTAGATTTGTACAAACCCCGGTATATTAATTTTTGCAAATAAATTAGTACCTTTACCAAAATACATTATTTCATTTTTAACTTAAACATTCAGTCATTATTGTGACAACAAGTCATTCTACTATCAATAACCTAGTTTTTGCACCGTAGTAAGTTTTTTTGGCCGCCGCCATCCTTTTTTAAAAAAAACAAAGGCGGCGGCCGCAACCAATTCAGAAATCCAGAAAAATATTGCGTGAACAGAAAGCACTAGTATGTTGGTATGATTTGAATGCAATTGCGGTTTGTATTTAGATGATTAGAATGAAACGAGACTGACTGTTTTCAACAAGGTCCTACGCTTGGTCCTACTGCACGTATATTCAACTTGTCGAAAATGGATTGTACACTTCGTCTCATTACTGCCTCCGCCAAACCATGCAGTCATTTCATTTCAAGCACTCATGATATCAAACAAATTTAGCACATGTGCATGCCTCATAATTTAACTACATGCTTCAGTGCCAGGTCAGACTGATAATTCTGGCTCTTCCTTCGCAAGTTCCTCGTCAGAATCTTCTCCAACTTGAGAATATTCTGAAGGCTTCTTTTCGCTGGCGAAAGCTTGAATAATGTGGATGAAAGTATGAAGACGAGCCGGTCCTATTGCCGGTCGGAAACTGAAGACAGACTTGTTGTTGGATTTCAGCACGACCTCCATAGTATTCGGAAATGGATTCATCAACGAAGACGTTGGATTTGCTTTCACTTGGAATTTGATCAGACTTAAGTCAAATGCCATCGATCTGCTGGACCCCAAAAGTGGTATATAAGTGGTAACAAACAGAATATTCTTTGATGTGATGTAACACCTCCCGTACTGAGATGCTCCAAGTGAAATTTTGAGATTCAGCAAGGGTACCTCTAATGATATTGTGCTTGGGTAGCCTTCGTCTCCTTTGTTCAAAGCCTTTTCGCAATAGTCCAAGAATCCTGACGCCGATTTTTCAGATTTTTCGCTACTGTGAAGCGAATCTCTAATGTTCTGCACAAGAGATCTTTGGTGCGACTGCATATTGGCAAGTCGTTCCATTACTTGCGCATTCTTCCTCCCTAGCCTAACTCCTTTTTCTTCGTCGTCTTGTCTTGCAAATGCTCTATAAACCAAGAGCATGGCGCTTTTTACGTCTATATCTCCGGTAGGAGTTTTCGCAGCAACTTTATTCAAGGCCTCCGAAACTAATCCTCCCCATGGCGGGCAAATTGTTTGAGGCGGTTCGTAATCAAGTGGGTATTCATCCAATGACTTCGCCTTCGGTAGAGATAAGGGTGGAATTCCGTAACGCTCAACCATGGGATCTAGAAGCGCAATGCATACGGCACATTTGTACTCAGCGCGACTTGCATATACTTCCAAATCCTTCGCCGACTTCAACAGCTGAGTAATCATGTTTTCACGACTTAGGCGTCTTAACTGCGAACAAAATTGTACGTCCAAGGTTGGTAGAGAAGGAAACTGCCCGAAGGGCAGAGTTGCCAAAGTATTGTAGGAACAATCTCGTGTATCCAACTCTTCAACAATGTGATTGGTCAAGCTCCAGGCGATTTCAACGATTGGCCAATCTCTCTTTGAAAGACTAGGCAATGTCAATCTACGGATGACAGCCGAGGCTTTTTTGTTTTCTTCTCGAACCGATGGACACGACTTGAAACTGGATTCCAAATGAGAGGCAACTGTAGACTGCATTTCAGATTTTGTATCATAATGTCCACCCTCTATTCCCAACCACCTTCATTGTCAGGCATGGCAGATTAGTTTTCCACAGAAAATTGTTTCCGTTTACAAAAAGTATTAGAGATAGATGATAGTAATCACATTGTGCCATTACGAGATCAATCCGAAACACACAGTTGACAGCAAAACCAAGAGCACTTAAACTTTCCACGATACACAATTAATACACAACGCACCTGGATTGCTGTACGGGACTCATCTTCTTGATTCCCCCTTCTTGCTTTTCAGCAGCCATAACTCGTTGAATCAGACTGCAGGTCTGTTTCAAGTGCCGAGCGGCAATCGTGTTGTTCTCCTCCTGTGCCACTGACGACGACGATGAAGTCGTCGCAATGGAAGTCGATGGTGCAACGCTGTCGCCCTGAGGAATTGGTGGAGCTGTTTCTTGTTTTTGTCTTTCCTTCCTCTTCTTTTCCATCATCAAGACTTGTCCTAGTTCCTGCAAGGCGTCTGGATCGTCGTGGATGTGATAAAATCGCAAGAGAAGCCGCCGTTCCAAACCATCGTTCTTTTGCGTACAGAGTTGCATATCCACTACGTACGCAAGCTGCTTGTCAGCCATGTACACCGAACCTCGCAAGTGCCCTCCCTGCCGCTTGATAACGTCGGATGTGTGATTTGTCGACAAGATCTCAAAGGCATGGTGGGCGGCGTCCATGACGGCTCCGCACAAGACATCCGGGCGGATGCGAATGGAGATGGTCCGGACCGGGAGTGGTTCTTCGGCGACAACATTTTTCTTGGCAATCTTTGCGCTGTTGATTTCTTTCAGCGGGGTTTTGACTGGCGTTTGCAACGGCGTCTGGGCACTCGCATCCGTAGTGGTCGATGCCGGGGTCACCGGTACCGTAGTGGGAAACCCACTTGGTGTGACAATCCCGGGTGTTCCCAACAGTCGATTTTTAAGAGGAGTCTTACTGGGAGTTTCCGCCGGGGTTGAACTGGTGGAGGATGGAGGACGTTGTGATTCTTTCAGACGTTTTGTTTCCCAGGTGTCATAGAATACCAGACCACCGTACAAGCGCTTCAACTTGCGAAAGGGTATAGGCAAGCAATAATCTTTGACGAGATCCTTTGTCATTCCGCCTACCGATACCGATGGCGACTCCGACAAAGCCGAAGGCATCAGCTTAGATGTCATGTCGCAATAATACCACCTCCCCAGACGTTCCGTTTTGAGGTGCAAGTATTCCGCATGATCCTGCAGAGTGTACATAGGTGGCGCGCCGGGTTCAGACTCTTCGGCCACTGGAAGTGCCGGCTTGGATTGCTGCTGCTGCTCTTCTAGTTGGTCGTTGAGATTCACGGGAGAAGGAAGGTTGGACTCACTAGAATTGTAGTTGTCATCGCCATCGTTAAAGCAGAATCCCATTGGTGTTCCCAACAGTGATATGCCTGCCGCAAATTCCAGTTCTTCTCGCAGTGCCTGCTCGCTCATGGCCAGTTGCTCCATTTCATCGTCAAGATCATCGTCTTCCGCTTCGAGCATGGATCTGGATACGTCGTTTGCGCTTGCATTGTTATTGTGCATAATTACATCGAGTGCGTCCGTTGTTTCCACCTCCGAAAAATCCTTCAAGACATCCTCGAGTTCGGACATCTGGGGTGCAAGAGCACGAGCCATTTTTCGAATGTCCTCCGTCAGGGCAGTGTCATCTTCGAAATTGAAAACTTCGCTCCTGTCGTTGCCGTCATTAGTACCATTAGTCCCGTCGTAACCAAAAGATTCTTCTTGCTCTCGAAGAAAGTTTTCGACGATCTTATCCTCGGTCTCCGAGATGCGATTGTCATCCATATTGTTTTGGTTGTTGCTGATATAGTTTGAGTTTGCGCATACGTCGACTGTGATTGGAACTGCGGGTGTGATCAAATTCGTACTGGCTAGTATTGATGATTGAGGGATATTGTAATGCGACTGAGAGATCAGCCGGTGGTGTTGGAGTTTTTACTGATTTCTTTCTGGTCGTCAGAGATTTCCTTATTACGGTATTACAGAGTTGAAAGAGAAAGGTGCAGAATAGAACGGAAGAACTCTACCGTTAGATGAGAAAGAGGCACGAACTCGCGCTCGTACGTACAGTACTACGAGCTGTACATGTACATTGAGCACGCTCAGACGGAAATAGTACAGTACGCACAATATGTTGTACTTCGTACTTGACTTTTTTTTTGACATGATGCATGATTTGTGATTTGTTTTCCCGACAACGGCGTTTTTGGAGCCTCTCACAGCACTGCGCTTCCAATGTTACAGCTTTTAGCTTTTCTTCACAGAAAGCGTAAAAGCATCAAATTCTTTAAGGTTCTTGCTGCTGCTGCTGCTGCTGCTGATTGATGGGGACCTAAATGATTGCAATTTGCTTGGAGGAAGAAGAAGCAAGAAGATATGAATGGTCCCTGTGCATGAGGTCGTCTTCTTCTTGATACCCTGGTGCTGGTGAAGAAGACAAGAACAAGAAGATGAAAAATATTTCAAGTTGCATGGTGATGTTGTTCTTGTTGAAGAGGGGTCAGAGTCTCTTCTTGCTCATGCTCTTGGTGCCTTCTTGTCATTTTCTTCCCTCCTGTTCCCTTTGCCAGTTGTTGATTGTGGTGATTCCTCGCTGTGTGTAAAGTGTATAACATCATAAGTAGTAGTAGTAGTAGTATGCAACAACAATTAGTTGTTCTTGTACTAGTAGTACTACTAATAAGAAGAAGTACTTAAAATCAACAGCCTACTATTAGTACCACCAATAGGTATACTTTTACTACTACTAGTCATATCACCAACATGATTTTGCCAGTCCAGGGAGAGCACCACCAGGAACCAGCACTAGGACTCAATGTGCTGGTAAATACAAATCTTGGTCCAGGAAAGCTCTTAATATTAAAAGTGTTGTCTTGTTGTTGCTGATCAGCATTCAAATTCTCACCAGAGGATGTCAAAGGAGGAAGGAGTTCTTTGAATCTGAATTGTTCTTGAGGTCACCATACATTGTTGCTGCTGGTGTATTCAAGATTATCACAATGAGAACAAGAAGTACTAGTAGTTAATAATGATATCAGCAAGAAGGAACAAGGACAGTGTCCAGCACCAATCAGCAGTAATGAGTTTTCTGACATCTACTCCTATTACTATTACTACTACTAGTGGTAGTAGTCAATCACCATATTGCAGTGTGAGACTGTGGAATGCAGCAACATTACTCCTCTTAGTTTGACAATGAAATAAAAATATTATACAGCATAGAAGCCATACGACTACTAGTAGGTCTTTGTGTTGTTGCCTCTTCTTTCAGCCGACCAGCCTGCTGGATCTTGTTCGAGACACGATGGTTGTGATGACAATGGAGGTCCATCTCCTCTTAATGCGATTTTTCAATGTTCGATTTCCGTAAGATTTGCTCTTAAAGATGGTGAGATTGCGTTGCAACGGATGTAGCATCGCCGACGTTTTCTAGTCTTCCAGCTCGAGTATTTGCGTTTGTGTGGTGGAAGAAACGAGAAGCAGGCGTGAAATACAACAAATGATCTACGACTTACTCTATTGAGCTTCGTGGCAAATCAGATTTCTTCACCGCTTGTATCGTACTTCAATGCGAATCGCGTCTTCGTATTCCTTCTTTGTTTCGTAAACAGGCAACTATATCAGCAAATACATGCGTCGAGTGGTTTGAGTGGGAGGAGAGAGCGAGAGATTCAAGATTACAACAAAATGGCGAATACTAGACAAATATGGATACCAGTTCGTCTTCAGTCAGTTTAAGATGATTAAGAGCACCTTAGGTAACCATCCACGAGAACCTATATGGTTAACGAGCAACAAAAAGCTATTGTAGACAAAGATCACATCCATTCTTCACGTATCAGCACAAGGGGATTGACTTATACCATGGGGGTCGTGATTAAAAAAATGGCAAATTGCTATGAATTAAGTGTCTATGTCTATTCTATGATATTGTTATTCGATATGTGGTGACCGCTTAGCCAAACTTGCTAGCAACATTCACTTCGTCAGAAATCCCTACGAATCTAGCTGTCTTGATGGATTTCTTGGAATATTTCCTACTAGCTTTTCGGATTGCTTCGTCGTCGATTATGCCCTCTTCTCTGAGTTCTTCTTGAACCCGGAAAACAGACTTGTAAAGCTTTCGCTGCACTCGTTCAAGCTCGCGAGTGCATTGTGTTGTCTTCTCTCCCAAACCTCTTACACAGACAAGATGTTTGTTTACAATCATGTAATCGGCAGAGATAGGATACTTTTTCTCATCTTCCATCATCTCAATAAGAGCCAAGGACCGCGTTCGAATCGAACGGTAGTCTTCTTCATCCATCCAACACCTTTGGATTTCTTCTGGAGTAAAATCAAGGATATGTGGAACGTTTATTGTGTGATCGTAATTTGAGAACCGAACCGATTTTTCCCCCGTTTCTTCGGGTGTTTCTCTCAATTCTGGTCGTTTTGGTGAAGTCCTTCTGCTTCGAACTTTGCTTCGACTTCTTTTTGCCTTTCCACCGACTTCTCTATTTGAGCTCGCAGAGCTAGATGATGTAGAACTACTGCTGTATGACGTGGACGATACAGAACCATCCTCTACGTATCTTGATTGTGGTGTCGGCTCCCGGAGAGACTTTTTGTTCTTTAGGTTACGAGTTCGTGATGGTGATTTGGATCGTGATCGCTGTTTTTGTCTCTGGCGAGATTGAATCTCATCATCCATCACGAACGAATCCAATTCGTATCCAAGTTCGCTGGTATCGAGACGCACTCCCTCTTGCTCCAATATGGCTAGAGCCTGCCTAATAGCTGATCTATCTTCGTGGGCGTTATGCGGAGGAACCATCATGATGCTAACACCTGGTGACTCTCTAGGGTTGTGATTCGATGTTGTTGAACAAAAGTAGTGACGACGACTACCGTTTGTGTATTTGCGTAGTTGCGTATTTGCGGACAAGAAGTGGACATAAACTGGACGAAAAGGCACTACGTTGTGATTGAGAACCTCCCTCTTTCCTCGGGCAAGATGAGGTCTGTGATCCACTTGTCACGTTACAAAAATGATTACTTAACGTTATCTTTAAATTTTGAAGAAGAACGATTCCCAATGTGCTAGCGTGTCACCAAAGAATGTCAGGCTGACAGAAGCAATATTATGAGGCATTTCTTCTATATAATGAATTGTAATAATAGCCTTGATAGCTGTTCAACCGTCGAAACAATTTCATTTACTTAACGTTATTTCAGATTTTCAACTTTTCATCCGAAATTACAACATTATAAGAAACAAATCATTCGTGCTGACATTTATCTTTAATTTCTGCTAGTTCCTGTGGGTACAATAGAATCGGAATCGTATTGAGATCTCCAAATTAAAAATATGGTAAGGTAAGGTCAAAGAAAGAACCCCAAATGAGGAACAAACAAACCACCACGATGGAATTCACGACACTTCGAGTCATCTCATTATTGTCATGAAGCAGTACCAATAACTTCCGAACGAGTTGCCAGCGATTAGGCTGACACTTCAAAATTTCGCATTGGCTTGGCGGAATTGCATAGTAGAATATGGTCCATGGTCGCATTCGTTTTTCCTGTACTACTACTTTTAATACGAAGGTGTCAGGTTGATTAGACAGAATGAGCTGGCGGCAAGAAGTTGTCTTCTTAATTATTATTGCCATTTAGTTTCACGACCGTTTGTTCGTCGAGAGAGAACATCTTCGAAACTAGATGCATTTTCTTGTTATGACAAGGTCCCACCAGGTTTTTCTCTAGTGACTAGCCCTCTGCCTACTAGAAGTAGTAGTAGTAATTCTCCTCTTGACATAAGAAAGCGTCACAATACTTGTACTACTACTAGTAGTAAAGTACTACTGCTACTGCTACTACTACTGGGACGTTCTGAAACAGTGAATTTCCACGTACGCTTAGCTACCAGATCTCCGACTGGTTCAACTACGGTAGACTGTTGCTGCAGCTGCAACGCAATGCCTCTATTAAAAAAGAGGGGGTCCCGGGAAACAATTTTCATTTAGGTCAGATTTCTCTGGCTTTTTCCTGGTAGATTTATGGTAAAAACATTGTTGACTTGTGGTAAAAACATTGTCGATTTAAGGTAGAAACATAGTCGGTCTTTGGTAGCAAGAATAGTCAACATGCGGTAACCCTATCAGCACGTGCCATATATTGTATCTTTATAAATATAATTTGTATTCAAGTACGACTAATATATATATATATATATATATATATATATATATATATATATATATATATATATATAAATCAGATATCAATTAGACATAAATTAGATATTGATCAGATTTAAATCTGATATTTATTCCTTTTCTAGTCGATTTGTAGTCCAATTCTGGTAGCAAAAAAACAAATTTTGATGAAATAGTTTCCCATATACCCTTTTTTTTACAAGAGGCGTTGCAGTTGCGTTGCAGCAACAATCTACCGTTGTCGAACTAGTTGGAGATCTGGTAGATAAGCGTACGTGGAAATTTGTCGTTTCGGAACGTCCCTGCTACTACTACTGCTACTACTACTACTGCTGCTGCTGCTGCTACTGCTACTACTACTACTACTATAGTAGTTTGCATCATCAATTGTACAGGACGATGTTGGTTCTCCTGAATTGGGATTGGTTCTACTAGTACACCACCACAAATTTACTAATAGTACTATTCTTCCTCCTCCTTTCTTCCAACAAGTTCCTCACTGGCAGTTCGTCCTTCTAGTACTACCAGTACTAGTAGAACTACTAGTAGTACTATCATGCAATGGTGGTGTGTTGCAGATCACCAGTTGAAGTTGTTATGTTTCACAGGGCATTTTGAATGTTAGAAATAAAATTCCCAAGAATATTAGTACTAACTTCAAGTTCCCAATATCAGACTGTACATTTGGAATGTTTGTATATCACTGTAGTAGGCCTACTACCAGATCCTGATTTGGTAGTGCCCCAGCAAGAACATCCAAAACCAATAATTTTGGTCTTGTTTCCTAAAAATGGGAAGAAGAAGGACGCCTTGCCTGCCAAGATTCAGAATGTTAAGTGGCATTAAATTCAAGAAAAAAACCACAGTACTCATTTCTAGGAAGGCCTAGTACTAAAGTGCTAATATTTGGAATGTTAAGTTTACATTCTGAGTGCCCTGTGAAACGTATTTTCAATTGACCTGTAACATGTAGCATTGATTTTACTACTAGCTACTTCTAGTGGTAGTAGTACTAGTGCTTGTTCTTGTTCTTCTTTACTCTTTCTTGGAGTGAGTTACCAGAGACACAGAAGTGCTGACTGTGTCCAGACTAAATACTACTACTAGGCTAGTACTAGTACTTATGTAATATCATTGATCTTGTTGTTGTTGTTGTTGTTGTTGTTGTTGTTGTTGTTGTTGTTGTTGTTGCAGCTCAAATAACAGTCGCCTATTAGTTGTTAGTACTGTCTACTACAAGAACCAAGTAGGGTTTTCAACTTTGCTTGGAATTCCTCCCATCTCTTTGAAAATTTGTATCTGTTCAGACAGACAGTAAACTTGTTTTTTTTAACTACTTTGAAGTGGGAGACTCCTGTGGCTTGAGTGTTTGTATCATTCATCAGGATAATATTCAACAACACCAGGCAACATCTGACTGAGGACTAGTAACTACAATTCTTGATGCCATGATTATCATAGCGTTGGCAGAGAAATTCCGGCCAAATGAATTGTACATTTTTAATTCTTCATATTCATACACGTATATAGGTCAATACTCATTGGACGGCCTTCTCCCCCACAGCATCAGAAAGCTCCTCTTTGAATTCTCTTTTTAACCACCATGTGCTTGTTATCATACTTAAGCGTCCATTGGGGAAAAAGTCATTGCTGTTCAAGTGAGTTGAACCTCTCTTAGTAATGCCCTACGTGCTTTTTGTACTGTGCGTAGATTTTGGGCTATCTTTTTACTGTGTAATGACTTGTGGGATTAAAAATTTGCATGTGTTCAAAGCCAAAATTGTAGGTTGAGCACATGCACACGAAACTATTTGGTTGCAAGAATGTGGGGTTAAAATTCAACACTAATACTGAGCATGTTCATTTTGTATGTTTTAGTCAAAGTAGTCATTACACGCAAAAATAAGGGCCCAAAAGGTACGGCTATATTGTACATTTGTCTGCCAAGCCTATATGGTACAATTTTTTAGATCCATGAAAGGTGTCTGAACTTCATGCACAATTGCAGTGCAAAATTGATTGGAGTAGCAGTCTTCATTGACAACAGTGGCTTGTTTGCTTCAAGTCCTCTACAGCTTTCTTCTGGTAGTGGTCAGACTCATAAGAAAGTACCACTGCTGTTTTTGGATCAGTGGATGACATGGTTGACAATGTTTACTTTGTGATCTTTTGTGTACAATAGGCAGGACAACAGGTGTGGTGAACACAAATTCAGTCTCAGTTGGATGAAAGAAGATTTGTAAAATCATGGCTTGAAACACACAATTCGGAATGGAATGCACAGAACAAGCACAGGCCATCTGGTCACTCAACAATGGAAAAGGCTTGTTTTGGTAACTCCTACATATATCAAACATCACCCACAATTGGGTTTACTTCAGTTACTGATAGAATATAGTAGTAAGAGAATGAGGAAACAGCCATATCTGATAATGGCATTCTTGTTTGGTCTAGTACTGTGCATTTTTGAGTTGTTTTATGAGATAGGTTAGTTTGAAATTAGAAAACAGCAATGGGCAAAACCTAAGGGAGGGATTCTAAGAAGATGACACAAAATTTGTTCAAAATTTGTTCCAAATGAAGGTGCACATTGTTCTTGGATATGGATAGAGGTGTTGGACAAGTATGTTAATAAGATGGATATGCAATGTAGCCACCTGACAACTGATTTTGCTTCGAGGAAATAGGATCATATGCGTATTGGATTTTGAATGCCATAAAAAACCTACTGTGACCCACGGAAAAGAGCAGCAATGACCAGAAAATCATTGATACACAGAAATAGTTTGCATGTTGGCCAAGGAAAAGGAGTGGCGAGTAAGAGTATGGGTTGGTTTCACAAATGTCATGTCCTTGAAAATGTACTGTACACAAAAAAAGATCGTCATATGGGTTTCACATAAAACTGATCTGGCTACCTGACAACTATTACTACTACTTTGGAAGGATTGGGTTAGTTAGTATTAACATTATCAGGTAAGTACATTAGATATTCTAAGGTTTGGACAGAGATAGAGGGAGTGCACATGGTTTTTTACAAATAGCTACTAGAAGTATAGACTAACATGAGCTAAACAGTTATAATATACCACCATTTCGACCTGCACATTGTGGAACTTCATATTGAATTGGTCTACAGATTATCAACAGTCATAGTCTTCTTGCGAGCAGTCAGACAGAATGAAGAACAGGAGGAGAGGATGGTGGTTGCTCTTGACACAAGATTACACCATTTTGAGACAGTGTTGAAATAAACACTATGTAACTATGTAAGGAATATTATGTCGAAGCACACAAAGTTCCCAGTTCTGGATAACATCATGGAAAACATAATTAAAAACCAGGTGAAAGATAATTAGGATGCTTGGGAGGGCTTAGTAGTAGTGTCTGATACTCCTTGGACAGGAACAGTCAGTGGCACAGTACCTGCATGCAGATATAACACACAGACTAAGGCTAGTACTAGGAAGAACTACAAGGGTAAGTTGTGCAACGCTACAGGTATTGTGAGCCATAGAAGAATTGTTTGCATTTAAAAATTTGTTTCCCTGCTGGATATGGGTAGACGACAAAAAGAATGGTTTGGTTCCAGCTACTTTTAGGGGAAATTATTTCATAACAGAATGCAAAATGATTTGTCATCAGGATGACGTTGGCAACAGTATGAGGGAATAAGTTAATTTGCTGGGGTTGGGGTTGGGGTTGGAGTTGATGGTGGCTACACCACCAGCTCCACATTAAGTTTTCAATATGGTCGCTGTAAAACCTCCCCTTCAGTGGAGGAAAAAGCTTTACAGCAGATGTCAGTCAAGAAGCACACCCTCCACCCACCAGAAGTCTGCCAAAGACCCTCTACTAGTGGTGGTGAGGCCCAGTTTGTTGCTGTTGACCAAGTAGGAACATCTTCCTGAACTTCTCTATTTGCTACTACAGCAACCTCCTCTGAAATGATGCTTTCTGTGGGAACTGTGTAAAACTTGGTTTCATCCTGAGCCCCTTCATGGATGAAGGTGCGAGGGGTTTGTTCTGATTTCTTTTTAAAGGATCACCAGACAACAGGATACATACCATTATCCTACAGCAGTGTTGGCTGTCTCCCCTCCACCTTCCAGGATGTTTTTGTCTAAACCATTTCTGGACTTCAAATCTAGGAAACACATAATATAATTTGGATAATTTCCAGTATCAAATCAAAACATTGCCCAATCCATCCAGATACCATTACTCTGGCCAATGTCTGTCCTGAAGGATGGATTCAAATTAAAGAAGTGGTGACTATCTCCATCAAATTAGTGGTGGTCAGTAGATCCCCAACCCTGTTCCTTATTCTCCAGATACGACAAAACTCTTTCACAGCAATATAGGAAAACAATGAGAGGCAAGAATGGCCTATTCCTGTTACTGCTACTCAAGATCCATGCAATCTGATTGTCACCTTGCTGTCTGCTCTACTATGAGTGTTGATGCATTGCACTGGGTATTTTTAGATGGTGAAGCATAGCTATACATTCATGCTGCAACAGAAAGCTTGGTCCTGCTGGGCAGCAAGAAAGCTGGTGCTACAATTCTGGTTTCTTTCCTGGTGGAAATAACATCACCTCTAATACTGCTGGTAGTAGTAGTTCTTGATGGTTAGTAATTCTGGTAGTACTAGCATTATGAGTGCAAACTCTGTGCTGAAGCCTTGAAGCCAAAAACTGTTGTGGCTGTTGAATCTTCTTACTAGTAGTAAATCCTAGTAACCTATGACTACTAGTAGTAGCTACTATGATGATCACCACCAGCCAGTCGTACTAGCTACAACTACCAGTAGTAGTACTAGTAGTAGCTTCATGAACTCTCAACAGATATGCTCCTCCCTTGCACCACAAGGTCTTCAAGAAAGATAGTATCATGTTGTGGTGCATGAAATTCTGGCAATGTGGAGTCACTACTTTCTCAGAATTCTGCCAGAGTTCCACTGGAATTGATGCCTCTGTCTATGAATGCTCCACATAATCTTGCTCAATGCCCAGAACCATCTCATGTGTTGGTTTTCTCCTGGAATCACCATGGCTTGGATGACATAAAGTTTATTGGTGCTGCTTGTTAGGACTACTAGTAGAAGCAGGAGCTAGCAGCTACTAGTACTAGTAGTAATACCACTCTCTATGGGTCTGTCATGGCATGTCAGGTCAAGCCTTCTTGTTTCTTTTGCTCTAGTTCTAGCTTGTGCAACAATCATATTACTACTAGAGGAAATTGAAGTATTTGTACTATGATGTTCAGTACCCCAGTGCATTGGATTACTTAGTACTAGTTTGGTACCAGCTAATTTTCTAATGTATCTCCATTGACTACAGAGTGACCAGTGGTCCAGAAATGGCCCACCACAACCACATATCACTCACAACAAGATCTCTTGATGACACTGTTCAGCAGTAGAATCCAGGTCTTAGTACCAAGGAACAATTCTTACTACTGGTACCTGATATTGTTGTCTTCTTTGGTACTGATAGAACATTCTGGATATACCAAAAGCAGTAACTAAAGCTACTAGCTACTAATAGTACTACTGGTACTTTCTTTGTGTTTGGCACAAAACTAGTAAGCATATCATCAGCCCTTCAGTGCAACTGTTATGACGACTGTTTCTACTGGTGTAGTGGTTATCCTGACATTTATTGGGTCTCTTGGACTTGAAGAGATTGATCATCTTAAGTTATTTAGCTATCTGATCATCTCAACACTGAGGCATATCTCTTGTAGTAACAAAGCAGTAGTAGTGGGCTTCTTTACTTGTAATCAAGTTCCTGTCAGATTGAAGAAGTTGGAGCACAAGAATTGTGCTCACTGTCTAAAGGCACTTGTTCCTTTCGCGTTCCGGTATGCCGATAATACACTTCACTAGTAAAATCAGATTCATAAATAAATAATAGTCATATTTATTTATATTGATGGTGGCAGTTAGTCAGTCTAGTCTACTTTGAAGGTCGTCTTTCGAACGGGAACGATAGTAAAGGTCTACAAACTTCCAAGGGCCATTTTGGTACCTAGGATTCCCATGACAATTCCAGCCGCCGCTGATCCCAAAGCAAATTTCACTTCTCGCTTTTCTCCCTTTGTAGCATCGGGCTTTTTCTTGATGGCTCCTCTGTACATCAACGCCGGAAAGATGTAAATCAGTCCATTTCCCAGCGTAGCTCCTGCAAGAGCCATAACAAAACTAACATCGGGAAGTACGAGGGCGATGCCCGTGATCGCGGACAAGAGTGCCACGGTCAAAACGTTTTGCGTCTTCTCGGTTCCCTTGATCTTCAGCAAGTCGGAGACTCCATCTCGTGCGCCCACAAACGCTAGGGGGTAACTGAACACGAGGGACACAGCGACTGCAATTCTGGACAGGTTCATCAAGCTATCGCGCGTAGAGTAGTTGTTGAGAATCAATCCGTTGGAACTGGCGCCAAAGGTGAGGAATCCAACCGAGGCAACCAAGGCGAAAAGTGAAATAGAAATAGCAAACGACGTCGAAACCACTTTGTAGTATTTAGGAAGAGTCTTGTCTTTCAATTCGTTGTAGAACTTTTTGTAAGGTAATTTTTGAAGCAAAGGAAAGTTCAATAAGGGAAGCACACGACAACGATAGAGATTTGTTCGTATGTGTTCAAAATGCGAAAAGAAAAAGATTGTTAGAATCAGGTCTAACATAGAGATAGTTCGTCGTCTAGGCCTGATCAAACGACAAGAACTACCAGCCGAGATGCAAAAAGTGGTGGCAATGACGGAATGAACCAAGAATAGAAGTCGACAGACAAATGGTCCACAGGATCCACACCACCTACCTTTGGTGCGTTGAAATGCGCCATGAACGCCGTGCTCAGCATGCTGATAAAGATGGCCGCCGACGGCGTGAAGGCCCCCTGGGCACCGACGGTTCCGAACTTGGGCCGCAGGGCCACAGCGTTGTCCGCTCCAAAGGCACCGGTTGCGGAGTATGCCTTGCCGAGGTACCGAACGACCATGGCCAGGGCGGTGTAGATCATACCCAGGCTCCCGACCAGGGAGAAGGGCGCCAGAGACGAGAGGTTTTTCATCAAACACAGTGGCAACAGACACACACCGGTCAGACCGAGCGTGACGGGAACCTTCGTCGAAGCAATGCCGATGGTCGACAAGAGGCTCACAAAGGTGTCTCCAAGAATCATAGAGTACGACAGGCAGGCGGCCACCGTTTTGAAGGTGACGGCGGAAGCCGGCAACCAGCTGCTCGACTTGGAGACAGTGGCGCTCCACGCATCCCGGTAGGATTTGGTGTTGGTGTATGCACAGCACCGACCGATCAAGGCGAATCCGTAGGCCGACAAGGAACCAATAATGGCAATGAGGGACACGGCAGGGATGACTCCTCCCGGCGCATTGGCAAAGGCGGCAATTCCCGCTGGGAGACTGAGGACTCCGGCGCCGACGATCCCCTTGACAAGGTTGAAAATGAGCTGGGTAACCGATGCTCCTTCGTTGCCGGCGTCTTCGGTGCTGACGGCCGCGGCGTCGGAAGCCATGTGCAAGACATGGCGGTTAAGAGGTTTGTTGTGGTTGCCAATGTTGTTGCGAACAAGAGTGGTTTTTGGGGAAACCGTCGAAATATCCGTCGGTGATGCAAACGGCAGCGGGCTTCGAAGCAAAGTATTGGTCTGCGACGACGACAAGGGCACCGAAGGCGTCGAAAACGGCGATGCCAATGGTAGGCTCGCGGAGAGCAACAACGCTGCGAATCTCAAGTTCATTGTGGATTGGTAGTGTTTGAGTTGAACCGTTCGATAAAAAGAAGCTAAACTGTCGTAGATTACGATTCTAGATTGATACTATTCGTAATAGTAACTCTGATTCCTGGGTAGCAAGAGACACCAGACACCGGAATACAAAGAATGATTCTGCGTTCTCCGATGAAAAATTTGAAACTTTTCAAACCTTTCTTCCTTGGCCTTTCATACGATAACAGGTGCTCGTACTGGTATTCGGTACTTCTATTATTTTACTTCATGGTACTCGTAGGGGAGCTACTTCTACGAAGTCTCCGTTTGCGCTCTTCTACTGGAGTAAAGTAGATGATGTCAAAAGAACGGTGTACTCGTACTCGTATCAAAACTGAACTACAACAGAAAAAATCTTTCTTGGCTCAAAAAGTGTCAATGCTCGTAGCTCGTACCGGTAGGACGTAATGTACAGTACGTACTCGTACGGTAGGGGAGCCCGATGATCGTCAGAAACGCTACCGTACGTGCGGTACGAGTACAAAAATGCAACGCAAATCTAAGGACCATCCATTTTTGGGGGATACAGTATTTCGTGCAAATTCGAAATCACCGGGATCAATCAGAATAGCATCGGAGGACGCTTGTGCATGTGGGACGTGGTACGTATTTTTACATCAATATCATTCGCTCGCCAACCTACCGTTTTGTCGTCAGTACTTTAACGTACAGTAAAGTACGTACGTTCTGTACTTGAACCGAAGTTTTCACATCGTAGGAAAATCGCGCAATTTTTGGTTTTGATTGATTGGGTTTCCTCCCGACCTAGATCTTCGACGACGACGTTGGAGAGAACTTCTGGAAAAAGCTTTTCTTCGCGACGTTCTACCAAACCAATCTCTACTATCGGGAACATCTATCTTACGATTCCGTGTCAGAAAAAATCACTCGATCGGATTGAATTGCATTCTACCCTGCAAGAGAACATCTTACCGGCACAAACGATCAACAATATTATTGTTTTTTTGATCCTTCGGCTCCATCATGATGGGATTTTTACGTACCTCCACTGTAACGGCTGTGTTGCTTTTGGCCGTCTCGACCAATGCATTGCTGACGCCCACTCGCCAATCCATCCCCTCGTCTTCGTCGCTGATTCCCGGCAGCAAGAATTCTCTGGTATCCTCGACGACCACCCGCCTCGGAAACGATGCCGCCAGTGCAGCGGCCGAGCTGCCTCGGGGAGGCGCCGCCGAAAAATCGCAGGGCGGCGGGACCGCCACCATTCCGAACGAGGTCTTCAATCTCATTAAGAGCATCGTCGGGGCAGGAGTCTTGAGTCTCCCGGCAGGCAAGTCATTGGATAATGTGCTTGCAAACAAAACAGGAACGGCAATCGGACAGGGACGGACGGGGATCCATCGCAAAAATTCGGAACGAGTCGATCTATTGTCGAAGGAAATCAGCAAACACCCTGTCGGTTTCTAAACTTTTAATTTGTTCTTTTCTCTCTTCTTTTTTCTTCTACTGTGGTCTATGCAACAGGTGTTGTCGCCTTTGGAAATGCTCCGTCCGCAATGATTCCGGCCGTTGCTCTCATTGCTGTCATGGGTGTTATCTCGGCCTATACCTTTGCGTTGATCGGACGAGTTTGTCAAAAAACCAACACCATGTCGTATGCCGATGCATGGGACGAGACGGTTGGGAAATCCACCTCCTGGATCATTGCCATGTCATGCTTCATCGATTGCTGGTTTGGAAATTTGTCCTACAGCATGATTCTTGCGGACACCATCAGCAACCTGTTGGCCAGTATCGGCATTGCCGCCACCCGAACGCAATCTCTCTTGGGAGTCACTGGAGTCGTCCTTTTGCCGCTGTGCCTGATGAAGAACCTTGCCTCCCTTGCTCCCTTCTCTCTTATTGGAATCATCGGTATGCTCTACACAACTCTCGCCATGGCGATCCGATACTTCAGTGGGGCCTACGCACCGGGTGGGAAATTCGTCGCCACGGCTCTGGCGGCGCCCGCCTTCGGCACCGCCGGTGCGGCGGCCGCATTGAGCGCCAAAACCTTGATCTTGACGTCGATGCTTTCCAATGCCTACATTGCCCACTTTAACGCACCGAAATACCTCGCCGAATTGAAGAACAACACGATGGGCCGATTTACGCAGGTGATTGCCTGGAGTTTCGGGTCGTCGGTGGCACTCTACTCGATCATTACCGCTCTGGGATTCTTGACGTTTGGCTCTGTCTCCAATGGACTGATTTTGAACAATTACTCGACACAAGATCTTCTCATGAGCTTCTCCCGCGTTGCTGTCGGCCTAAGTGTCACGGGATCCTACCCGCTTCTGTTTGACGGAACCCGAGACGGACTCCTGGATCTGTTCAAGGTACCAAAGGAAAAGAGGACAAACTCACTCTTCAACAAGGTCACGCTAGGAGTTCTAGCGGGAACCACACTGGTAGCATCCAAGCTCACCGACCTGGGATTGGTAGCGAGCGTTGGTGGAGCTACCTTCGGCACAGCGTTGGTGTTCATATACCCAACCATCATGTTCCTCAAGAGCCAAAAGGGGGAGAAGACCAAGGAGACAACTTTGGCAAAGATGATTGCTATTCTTGGAGTCGTCATGGGAGCCCTTGGTACTAAATTGGCCTTGGATTAATACGATTGGTTTTATTGGATTTGGAAAAATAATTGGTATTAGCTACTGTATCAATATGCTAATTTTCCATAATGCAGTGATGACGACAGCAAAGTGAATGATATGTTTTTATGTACTTCTACCCATATTAGGATCTTCCCCCTACTAATAGTGCTGCTGTAGTATGTATTTGGATAAATCCTGTGTTACCTGTTGTCGTTCCATGATGTTGATGGTGCCATACAATACATCCTTGCTGGCAACATATAACATCTCAGTATATGATTCATCGTCTATTGAAATACAGTATCATTGTCCTTCTTCGTGCAATACCAGAGAATTTCCAGCACTACTAGATTTGTTGACAACTACTTGTAGTAATACTACTAGTAATAGTAAAATCCAAACATAATGAACTACGACGGTAAAAACGAAAAACCGTGCGTACAACTACGAGTAAGTACGTAATTGGTACGTACTATTCATAACAGATAAAAAAATGATTGATAGTTGCGACTCGTGACAAAAAGAAATACACGACACGTCTGGCATGCAACACGCCCACAATACTCAAAATGACATCATCTAACGTACCTCCGGAGTTATGGTATCCGTACGAATCTACCATGAAAAATCTTACTGTACCGTACATCTCCAACAGCGTCAACCAATTGACAGCATCTGAACGATTCCAATGGATCGCAGTCGCTGGAACCCTGATTGAACATAGCTTATTGCGGAGATACCTTTCAAAGTCGTGGCAAAGTAATTGCATTCTATTCACCAAAGCTTCAAGCAAAGCTCGAAAATACTCAACAAGCTTCTACATCCTAGCAAAGGAGTGAAAAACACACCATCCTAATATGATGAACGGTCCAAAACAATTCATGCTTCTCGCAGCAAGTTTCTGCTTGTTTGCGTCTACATCCGCAGAAATTATCCCCAAGAAATCTTGGTCTGTTATTGGTTACGAAGCCTTTAACAAAAAGAAAGGCACCGCGAAAGCTGTTGTGACTTCTGCGCGAGAGGCAAAAGAAAAATCCGATGCTCCGAGTGGCATTGCCAAGGCCGTTGTTGGTGTTGGAGTTGCCGCTGCCTTCGCCACTGTCGGAGGGCAAGCGCTCGCGGGAGACCAAAGACCAGAAATGGCTCTAGTCGAAGCCCTTCGCAAGCCTGTTGTAGCTGTAAGAAAAGTTAACGCCGGGGGAGCAGACGTTACTCCGGCAGCAACTACTACTGAAGGCGCATCAATCCCCAACGAGGTTTTCAACTTGGTAAAGGGTATCGTCGGTGTTGGAGTCCTGAGTCTTCCAGCTGGTGTCGCTGCTTTCGGAAGCGCTCCGTCAGCTTTCATCCCTGCTGGTATCCTAATCACAATCATTGGTATCTTGTCCGGGTACGGTTTTGCTTTGATTGGAAAGGTATGCGCTTACACTGGAGCTCAAAGTTACCGAGAAGCATGGAGCAAGACTGTTGGTGAAAGCAGTTCCTGGATTCCAGCGTGGTCGGTAACCTTCAAGACTTTTTTGGCTTGTCTAGCGTTTTCTATGGTTCTCGCCGACACATTCTCAAGTTTGCTGGAGACCACTCGCAACCCTACTCTGTTGGTCGTAACAGGATTCGTTTTGTTACCTCTTTGTTTGTTGAAAAATCTCAAGTCATTGGCCCCATTTTCTCTATTGGGTGTAATGGGAATGGCTTACACTGCTGTGGCAATGACTCTGCGATTCCTTGACGGAAGCTATGCCATGGGAGATGAGACACAGGGCAAATTCATTGAGCAAGTTGCAAGTAGCTTGAGACCAAAATTTGGAAATTTGGGAGCCGAAAGTGTGTTTTCCCCTAACGCCTTGATTCTGGTTTGCATGTTGAGTACTGCATACATGGTACGTATTGAAGAAGAAACCAGTGATGTGTGAAATTTATTTTGTGCATTCAATTCTGATGACTATTTCTCTCTTTTTCATTACAACAGGCACATTTCAACGCCCCTAAGTTTTACCTTGAGCTGAAGAACAACACCATTCCCCGTTTCAACTCTGTTGTTAAGTACGGTTTTGGGATTTCAATTTTCCTCATGGGATTCATTACTATGGTGGGATTTTTGACGTTTGGAAAAGCCTGCGATGGGCTCGTATTGAACAACTACGCCGGTAGTGATATTTTAATGGGATTCAGCCGCGTTGCTGTTGCCGTGTCACTTGTTTTTAGCTATCCTTTGGCGTTCACTGGTTGTCGGGACGGCTTCTTGGATTTGGCAAACATCCCGGTTGAGAAACGATCCCCAAGAATCTTGAATCTAATGACTTTCGGACTTCTTGGAGTAATCACCTTCTTTGCATGTGCTTTGAAGGACGTTAGCTTTGTCTTGGCATTCGGTGGCGCAACTCTTGGTAACGCCCTCACCTATGTTTACCCAGCACTGATGTACAGAGCTGTTGTTGCCCAGCAAGGCCGTAATGAGAAATTCGGAGTCAGTGTTTCGCTGGCCTCTGCAGTACTAGGTATTGTTATGGGCGCAATCGGTGCACAAATGGCTCTGAGAAGCCTTTAGGCGAAGAGAATGGTAGAAGTCATTGTTTTTAGTTTTTACAATTTGGAAAACGTCATGAGATTCCTTGCACTGAACCAATCCTATTGAGCAACAGAGATAAACTTCTTCACCATTTGGGATAATTTGCAGGCACAGGTTAACAAGTCACAAGTTAAAAGATACTGATCATGATTGATGATTGAATGCACGCATAAAGATAATCAGGAAATTTACTTCTGTAGTCATCTAACACCCCACATTTTATATGATTGTCCAAATCCAATATCGCAAACGTTTTGGAAATCGTATAGAAAGTCAAAGCCTCTTTGTTTACCATAAGCAAATGATATGATGGCTTTTGATTGAGTCCAGTTGCATGGATAACAGGCGAGAGCAGCAACAACAATCAAATTGAGGGCACTGGCTGCAAAAGACACCAAAGCCAAAGAATGATTGGCCAATTGAGTAATACACCGGGTACTTCAATGGCACTCTATGATATTACAGAAAAAAATGAAGCACAATTGCCCTAGTAGTATTAGATCTGCATCACAAGAGGAATGACAGAAGAACCTACTACTGGTAGTACTAGAGGCAAAGACTCCCAACAGTAAAAATAAAAGAGTACTAATTATAAATGGAAGAAAAAGTTAAAAACTCAAAGAAGATTACATTCAATCAACCATTCACTGCTGGTTGTGGAAAATTAAAGAATCTCAAGATTTACAACAAGTTTGAGTCACTTTCAGTCTTCAAGAATAGGGAAATTAATATTTGGGGGTTTCGCACATGGTGGTGTAACTATGAAGTGGTGGGGAGCCAATAATGAAAGTGCAATAGCATGTGCTGCAATGGTAGGAAAATGGGTACAAGGAAAGAAATCCAACAAGGACAAGATAGGTCCGGAGTTGGTACAAATTTCACACAGCTCAAACAATAGCCCTCATTTCCCTTTTGCAACTTTGACCTGTCTTATTTTACAAAAAACTATTTCTACCAATTTGGAGTGTTTCCCAGCTCTTTTTTGCTCATTTTTTTATGAGAATTCAGGTATGCTGAATTGAATTTCTGTACAAATACTACCAAATATAAATCCATTCCAGAGAACAGATTTCTCTTCAATAAAACACTTACTAGTTGGTCTCAATGTGCGTACTTACTAATTACTGGAGACTACTAAACTTCAGCAACTTTGGCAACTGCTCCAAATACTGCCTTGGAACCCTCCAAGAGGATCCCAAAAGGAATATTGAAAAAAATCTTTCCTCTTCAGTGATACTGGTGGCAATAAAGGAAAGAGACTCTTGCTGCTTTCTAGTAGCTATCTCCCCTCCATACTCTGTGTCCCTAGTACTTGTAATCTCATCTCCCTTCAGTCTTTGCAGTTGCGTGTCATCTCTCACTCCAAGGAAATCCTCAAGGGAAAGAAATATCCTTCACTTGCAACTGCTACCAAAGATGAAGCACTTGTTAGTACTTCTTTGCAGGGATCTTCTTTTGTTGCTTCCACTTGCACAATACCTTGAGTACAGAAACTGGAAGGGACTTGGCATCATCTTCCTCCTTAACATTTTTTCCTTTGTAGAGGCATACTCTTGAATCATACTGGTAGCCTTGGCATTGAACTCAGATATTGCTTTGGCTTTCTTCTTCAGTGCCTCCTGGCCTTTCATGTGCCCTTGTCTTTCCTTCATTACCTAAGCAATAAATTGGTCCTTTGTGTTAAGTGTATCTCCTCCTGAAATAGTAAACTGTTGGCTGGAATACTTTGCAGCAGCTGATTGCAGCTCCAGCTTGTTGTCCCTGTATCTCATAACTTTTTTCTGGAGGGCTTGTTGTTGCATTCCTCACCTGCAGTAGTACTACATTTTGCAAATTTCATTGCTCTCCTGACAGAGCACTTCTCCTCCTCCTCCTCCTCCTCCTCCTCCTCCTCCTCCTCCTTGGCCATGACCAGAGCTCTAGTACTAGCTGCTATCCTTGTACACTTACACATCATGGTAACAACATGTACATTAACTACAGCGCCAGCAGGAATTGTTGTTGTTGTTGTTGTTGTTGTTGTTGTTGTTGTTTTGTTGTTTTGTTGTTTGCACTGGAGCTCCTTTTTTGCTACTACTACTACTACTAGTAGTAGTATTTAGACAATTTTCCCTGCTGGTTGAATATAGTTGTTTTATTTTAAACCACTTGGTAGATCAATCCAAGACTTCCAGATTCCCCTGTACTTGTTATCATGAGGAAGTAATTCTGGTGGATGTGTTGGATGGATAATGATGGTTATAGCTCTTTTTTGAGGGTGAGACAAGAAGTCAGTTCAAGAATTGAGTGTTGAAACAAGAAATGGACGAGTTTTTTCTAATTTTTGGTGCCCGGAGTAATCAAGTAGCCTGTACTAGAGATTCCTTGACAAAAAAAAAGAAACAGACACATCTCTGGGTAGAGGAAGAAATTACTTTCTAACTTACAGATTCTCTAATTCTCATTGGTCATTTGTTAGCAGAAACAAAAAAGCAAAGCTTGCTGCTGATTACTAAAAACGGCATCTATTGTACGGTACTCATAAACGATTGCAGATTCGTGCCTTATTCAACTAAGTGGTTCCATGGTTTAATTAGTACTCACTTAACCACATGTCGCTTCAAGGCAGCATTGGTACATTCCATTTAGCATAGGTATAGTATTACCACATAGCTATGGTACTACCATAGCTATGCGTCCGTGGGAGTACCGGTATGTAGTTTGAATCAATATCAGCAGGTCTACCCCTGGATAAGAAATAAATATTTACGTGTAGAACTGTACAGGGCCTGGCTGTTTTGCATCTTTTTTCCATTTTTGATTGGTTTGCTGATCTATTTTCAACGGTTAGTGACATCAGCAATTACTGTAGACTGTAGTCCAGCCACTTAGCCGGAATCAAGTTTTTGCCTTCTTTCCTCGTACGAACTTTACGTAACGGTACATTCTAGATGAAATTTGAAATTTAGCATTCCCCGGGCGTGCGGACGGACCATTAACCCATTTCCTTGTTTTACAAATGACATAAACTCATTTCCTTGCATATTTCCGTTTTTAGTGAATTGTAAACTCGTTTCCTTGCATTCGGCCATTTTGTAAACTCATTTCCTTGCATTCTCTAAGTAATCAAAATTCTGCCGTTAAATAACAGGAAAAACCAATGCATCACTTAGGAGTTCGACGTTAAACAACAGGAAATTACTGAATACAGTGTTCAAATACAAGACAAGAGCCAACAACTATGGTGCTCCTTGCAATACAAATAAAAGAATGAAAATAGGAGAGATAGTATTGGTATTACTAGTGTTTTATGTCCCCTCTGTATCGTATCGTATGGTATCAGCAACTCGTATCAGCGTCCTCCGTATGAGCGACTCATCGAGTCGCTCATGATGGATCCGCACCAATACTKGTGTAATCAGCAACTCGTTCACAGCATCCGTATCAGCATCCTCCATATCAGCGACTCGTATCAGCGTCCTCCGTATCAGTGACTCGTTGTCTCTCCGTAAGAGCATCCTCCATAAGAGCATCCTTCGTAACAGTGCCTCGTAACAGCATTCGTGTCAGCATCCTCCGTATCAGCGTTCCGTATCAGTGAGTCTCCGTATCAGCATCCTTCATATCAGCGAGCGTCCTCCGTTTCAGCGAGTCTCGGTATCAGCGTCCTCGGTATCAGCGAGTCTCTGTATCAGCGTCCTCCGTATCAGCGAGCCTTCGTATCAGTGAGCGTTCTCCGTATCAGCGTTCCATACTAGTATCAGCGTTCTCTGTATCAGCGTTCCGTATCAGCATCCTCCGCATCCTCAGCACCCTCCACACCTTGTAAGCATTCCCAGCGTTCCGTAGCATCACCAGCGTCCTCCAACCATGGTGGTTCTTGGTCTTTTGGTTGTTGCTTTGTTGAATTTATGTCTGTTGTTTTGTGCTGGTGTACTGCGTTGTGGTGGTAGCATTGGTTTTTCCCCTTGTTTAACGGCAGAATTTTGATTACTTTGAGAATGCAAGGAAATGAGTTTACAAAATGGCCGAATGCAAGGAAATGAGTTTACAATTCACTAAAAACAAAAATATGCAAGGAAATGAGTTTATGTCATTTGTAAAATCATTTGTAAAACAAGGAAATGAGTTAATTCTCCGCGTGCGGACAAATAATTGATGAGTGCAACAGAAACTTTTCGTTTGCATTCCGAGTTGGTCCGTACGGTACGGAGACGGGTGTTCCCACTGTTGCATCCGGCCATGTGCTCACTTTCCGTCCAATTAGTTCAATAGCTGCCAAGAAATGGACTCGCCTTTGTCCGAATCGTCGTCACCTGAACGAGTGCCTAAGCTGTATGATGCAAGCCGGCGAAACAACGACGGTGGCGTTTCCGCGATGGGGATGTTATACTTGACAATAATCATGAACTGCTGGTTTCATCACGAGCCTACGCTGCTCAAAGACTTGGTCAGCTTTCGTAATCACTCGCTGGTGTCGTGGTGGACTCCATCTCGGAATTCTAAAATTATCTGGCATTCTAATAAATATACGAACGTGACATCGACGATTGCATCCCTATTTACCCACGGCGACTGGGAGCATTTGTTTTCAAACATGTTTCTGCTGTGGGTCACCGGCAAACAGCTGTTCGTTCGCAGAAAGGAATGCTCGACTCGACGGACACAAGGTCAGGAGCATAGCGGTTCATTACTATCGTTATCGTGGACCAGTCCATTCGTCTTCCTATGGTTATATTTCGGTTCTCAGTTTCTTTCGGCCTTTGGCTGTCGACTAATTTGCAATTGGCTAGATCGGGAATGGTATCGGAGGGTGGCCCAGGATAGGGAAAGGTGGTCGTGGCAATGGGTGCCGGACTCTTGGAGAGATACCTGGTTCGCTCTTTCTCACGCCCAGCAAGCCGTGGAACTCCGAGTTTGGCAATACAGGCCAGGGATCGGGTCGAGTGCAGCCGTGTATGGCATCGTTGGGGCCCACGTCTACGCTTCGTTGTGTTGTAGGGAACACCCCGCCCAAATGGACCTTCGAGCGAAAACAATATGGCTGGGAAAAATTGGCATGGAACTGGCCAAAACGCCTCTCTCTCTGGATCAAATATCTTTGCTTGACAACGAAGACAATGTTGACCACGCATCTCATATCTGTGGGTTTGTTGGTGGATTCTTCCTTGCATTCATTTGGGACCGAATCTTCTCTCGCAGAAGAAAACGTGCTGAAGACGATAATACAATCTACGAATTATGACAATTCATACTGACAGGGATAATATAATGCCTCCTGTAATTTCAATAATACACGTGCGTATTTAATGACTGACGAGACTATTGTGAAACAAACGAACGCTTTAGAGAATTTTAGTGGTGCAATGAATTGCTTTGAGCATGGCGCTCTCTCCGATTAAAAAGGACGAAAGGTTATCGTTACCATCCATTCTACCTTCTAGGTGTACTCCGTATTCGTTACAATCATAATGAATATTCTTCCGAAATAATGTTTTCGCCGGTGTAATTTTCCGATATAGTTGCAACTGGAGTTCTCGTTCCTATCAGTTTGGCTTCGCCATCAAAAAAATCCCTCCACAACGCCACACATAGCCCGTGCGTTAGCGCTGCAGCATAGGCACTCCCACTGCTCAGGAGATACGACACGGTGGCCCCACCTAGGACGAAAATGGCTCCCACCATGAATCTCCAATCCACAAATGTTTTTCTTCCACGGGGCCAACACGTATATCCGGCCACCGGGTGCACCAACACGTGAAGCACCAGAAATACTCCGGCAAGTATGAATTGCAGAGAAGAAAAGGTGCCGTAATCGTCTGATGGGTGCCCAATCAAGATTCCCCTCCAAAAAACTTCCTCGGCAAGCGCTGGAAAGATAAACGCCGATAAAGGCTTGATACTCCAATGGCAACGGAAACGGCGGGGACCACTGTTCTCTTGATCATCCCGCTGTTGCCACGGAGGATGGTAATCTTCTTTTGGATTTACAAATCCCGAAACCGATGCAAAAGCAGCTGCCGTAGCTGCAGTAGCAACGGTAATGGCGATTATTATGAGCCAGCCCAAGAACGTTGTTGGAATTGTGGTGAGGCACAGCACAATCCGATTTCCTAGCGCAGAAAAAAAAGACGACATCTTCACTCGGTCTGCCCAAGATCTGCTGCAGTATTTTTAGTGTTGGATAATATCTTTAATTTGTTGGTCGATGGAAAGATTGGCTTTGAAAGATCGAAATAGTGACGTGCCTATTTTTTTTCTGGTTTTCTTATTGCCCTATCGGTACCGGTACGGCAGGTACTCGTACTCGTTTAAGAAGGGCTGCGTGACGCTTAGTTTCGCTCCCTTCCTGCATTGGATGAAATGCTGGTTTACAGTAACCTTCGTTACAAGTTGCAACGATGCAGTTTGTTTGAAATCTTTTTTCTTTCTTGAATTGACGTTCATTTATTTTCCAGTCCCAGTTCGAATGAATCCCGATCCCGACCATTATTTTTTGTGAAATGTGGAAAACCTTGCTTCCGGTACCCGGTACGTGCGTACGTGCCCGTACCGGTACGTATGTATGATAGACGAACGACACGATTCATGCAGAACGTACCGTGCGATACCATAGCGGCCTATCATAGCAGCCTATCATTGCAGCCTACCGGTACCGTACGAAAACTGTTAAAACCTGGTCGACGTTTTTTGGAACGTTGAGCGCTCCAAAATCTGCTCCGCTGCCAACCCATCCGAGATTCCATCTCGAGACCATAGAAAGGGCATTCGAAATCCCGAGTAGCGGTGCATCTCCATTCAATCGCAAGCACTGGTTGACCAATAATGAGCCTCGCCGCGAAACTCTTCTCCCTGGCGCCGGCAACCGGAGGTGCTGCCGCTCTCTCGGCCGCCAGCGCCGTGCATCCGCATCCGCTTTTAGTGCAAGCACTCAAGCCACTGCGAAGCCACAATATTTACAGCAGATGGGCGTTTCTGATGCCTAGAAATTCCAGCCAGAGAAATGCAGCGACTGCCGAATACCTCGACAAACTGATAGCACGCTGGAGAAAGAATTTTTCTCGGATATATGCCCGTCGCATCCTGGAGCTCGCCGCCGCCTCAGCCGCCGCCCAGGTAATGCGTTCTGCGGCCGAGGCAAACACAATATCAAAACCTTTGGAATGGCAAGGTTGGGAACAAAAGAATTGGGAGGAAACAGCGCTCGCTTCGGTTGGAAGCACAAAGTTTGCGCGATTCTGGATGGCCACCAAACGAGTGGTCAATTTGGCGATATTGGCTTCCCCGTTTATAGCTCTAGCTCCACTTTCTCTAGTTTCGGACCAAGCTTATAAAATATCTTGGAACTATGCCTTGTGGGGAATTGAAAAGGCCGGTCCGACATGGATCAAATTGACCCAGTGGGCTTCCACTCGACAAGATTTGTTCAGTCCCGAGTTTTGTCAACACTTCAGCAAGTTGCAAGATGATACTGAGGGACACTCATGGGAAGAGACAAAAAAAGTACTAAAGGAGCAATTTGGAGAAAAAGGAATGGAGGCACTAGAGATCAACTCGACCCCGATAGGATCTGGTTGCATTGCCCAGGTGTACCAAGGACGGCTCAAGGAAGCTTCGGTGCGTTACCCCAAAGACACGAAGGTTGCGATCAAAGTCCAGCACCCGGGAATTTGGAACAAGGTCTGCGTTGATTTTTACATTTTCAACAAGATCGCAAAATTTTTGGAGGACCTTCCACGTCTCAACCTTCAATTTCTCAGTTTAGTCGACACGGTCCACCAATTTCGAGACGTCATGATACCGCAACTCGATCTGAGCATCGAGGCTTCTCACTTGAATCGATTCAACCAGAATTTTGCCAACGACGAACAGGTGGCTTTTCCAAGACCATTGGAAGAATTGACTACCAGCAAGGTTCTGGTAGAAACCTTTTGCGAAGGTACTCCCATCATAAATTTTGTGAAGGGAAACAGGCCGATCGAGGAAAAAGAGCTATTAGCCCGCATTGGTTTGAGAATGACGTTGCAAATGATATTTTGTAAGTAGTAAAATGAAGTGTATCTTCCATACAATTGATCGACCGAATCCAAAGGTTTGAATTTCTGTTATGATCCGTATCTCATTCGTCCGAACCTTCGTTGCTAACCATTTGAATTTTGTGCCATACAAAAAGTGCACGACTTTATTCACGGTGATCTTCATCCCGGAAATATTTTGGTTTCGGGGACGTACCCGGATTTGAAATACCAGGTTTTGGATTGTGGCTTGGCCCTAGAAATGGGCCCAAAACAACACGAAAACATTGTTAAAGTGTTGGGTGCATTTACGCGTAAAGATGGCAGAACTGCGGGGTCAACGATGGTGGACATGAAGTCGGAGTCGCAGGCTTCTCCGGAGGGGAGAGAACTCTTTATCGAAGGCATTGAACAAATATGTATCCTGGATGGAGACCAAAACTTTATAGAAAATGTCGGTGACTACATCACCGATATTTGCTCCTTGGCTTGCATCCATCGTGTGAAACTGGAAGGCGCATTCGTAAATGCAGCTCTAGCAGTAGAAATCATGGAAGGCCTAGCCAGTGCTTTGGATCCAAAGCTGAAGGTTCAACAAGTGGCCTTGCCACTAGTTGTTAAGGCAGAAATGATGGTAAGTGATATCAAACGAATGCTGTCGTGTTTGCGGTCACGAGTGACTGCGTCGTCGTGTTGCTATTTCCTAGAGTTGTATTCTTTTCAGTACAAAGAACATGGTACCCTCACGCTTTTTTTTCAACCATTAGCATCGACTCGGGTTTCAATAAACAAAGCCAACAGTTATTTTTTCAATACTTTGTCGTCCATTCCATTTTTTTTAGATACAGTAGAAAATTCGAATCTCTTGCGCATTCATAGTTAAATATAGTTTTCGAATATTATTGTTAGCGTTGGCTTTAGCTTTGTTGTGCCACCATTTGGTGTAACTAAACCGTTATGTGATTGACGAACGGCTTCAAAGGAGAGAGGATCATTTTCGTTTTGGTTTCGGTAACTGCATATCCAGCAATTGAGTCACAGTGGCCAGAACTATGTTTCCGAGAGTTGTCACTAGGATGACCATCCAGAGACCGCGATGAAACGCCTTTGAAGTGAGTGTTGGAATCGTGGCATCTTGAAATTGAAGTGGAATAATGGATCGCAGCAATTCTTCGAAACCTTTCTTTCTCTTTGCCAGACTGCGCACGATCATTTCGGCCAATAGAGGAGCTCCAGCTATGGTCACAATTTTGTGGGAAGTCAACCTCAGAACCGCTCTTGCGACTAATTTCTTGAGCATGTTTTCGTATTGCTCCAAATCTAGTGCATTTTTCTTGTTGTTCCACTTGTTCCCCTCTGCCGCGGCTTGCGAAAAGATTCGGCGAAATTTTTTTCTGTCTGGCGGAGGAATGGGTGCGGATTGATTTAGTTGTACATACAACATGAGGCATCCGATATAGGCCTCCTCGAAACTGATTTGCCCATCGTTGTTGGCGTCCGTTTCTTGAAACAATTTATCGACGAAGCGATTGATGGAAGAACGAAATATTCTTGGCTTTGAACTGGAAGGTTTCGGCGCCACTAATGAGCCAACCGAGCGGGCATCAACTGTTGATGCACAGTATATGATGCAAAAGAACAGAATGGAAGCGATTGGGCTCATCTTGATTGAATAGTACAGTACAAGTACGAAGCTCTGTACCAAACACCACTACAACGAGAAAAGATGGCATCACATGCTTTTGTTTTGTCTGGATCTTCCTAAATTGCCGTCTGGTATTGCACGTAGTAAAGTACGAGTAATGTAGTGGTTTCATGCCAGCAATTTTAAATTTAAATGATCTTCAAGCAGTTCGTTTTTTGTTTCTCACTCGCACTAGTACGAATATACCGTACGAAGGACTATGCGGATAGATACGTACGTACGTACAGATCAGATCGGTTCGTCCTCGCGACTCGTCCCTGCTATTCGTCCCTGCGATTCGTCCCTGCGATTCGTCCTTGCGAACTGTTGCGGAAAGATTTGAAAATCTTCATATCATTAATGATCATTTAGTCCCGTATGTTTTTTTTTTTCACTCCCACGCGAACGACGCGTGCGTTTCTGTCATGACTCAGACCTCGTCTTTTGAACGAAGATGACAAGGTGGCTTTGAAAAAAGTGACTCCTCCGAAGCGTGCTGAAAATGATCTCGATCGAGAAAGAAAGGGAACCGTGAGGGAAGTAAGAGTACTTCATGGAAACGTTGAACGTACGTACGACTTCGTAGTACTCGTGCAGCAATGGAACTCGTATTTCCTCATCGACAAGCACAATCACAGAAGAAACAGATTGATACGGAGCCTTTTCGATCTTTCAACGAATCGTAGCCAAAGGAAGAGCCTACGGGAAGGATAGAATATAGTAGAAGTACCCCCAACGAAGTCTTCGATCCGACATCACGAGAAGTTTACGAAAAATGCAGCTATGTCGAACCGTTTCAGCGCTATATCTGGCGGCACTGGCATTCGTTTCCGTTCCGATGTTCGCGACGGAAGCCTTCATGACAGGCCAGCCGCACACGATTTCGTCGGTTGGTAGCAGTAGATTGGATACGAGACAATTTGTTTTCGACCGCATGACGGAAGATTGCATCGGTGCCATTGTCACATCACAGAAACAAGCGCAAAAGTTTTCTCAGAAACAGGTGGAACTTCCATTTTTAGTGGCCGGTGTCGTCGACCTTCCCGAAACACCTGCGATGGAACGAACTCTGAAGCAGTATGGTGTCACATGGAGAAAAACGGTCAGTGCCTTGGGAGAGCTCTATCCCGACCAGGGAAAATCCCAAGGGCTGGGAGGATTTTTCACGGCCCCTGATCCGAGCGACGACCTTGCCTTTGGAAGGGACGTTCAAAAAGTCTTGAAGGAGGCAGGAAACATCGCTACCGCAATGGAATCTCAGAAAATCCAAACACATCATCTGCTCTTGTCCATGCTCCAGTACAAAGAAGGGGACCCACCAAGAGCGGTTACGGATGCTTCTACCAACGGAGCCTACTATTTGTTGACGAAGATCGACCCGGACATCGACGCCGTAGACATGTGTGTTTCGTTGCTCGGTCACCTGGCTGAATCCGATGAAAACGAACGCGACTTGGTGACAGGAGTTGGCAGTACCGCCGGAACAAAAACTCTCGACGAGCTCGGAGTGGATCTTACGGCTCAGGCAAAGGATGGTTTGTTGGACGTCGTCCAGGGACGGGACAAAGAAATGGACTCCTGCATTCGAACGCTTGTCCGCAGACGAAAAAACAATGTGTGTTTGGTCGGAGAGGCTGGAGTAGGGAAGACTTCAATTGTCGAGGGTCTTGCCCAGATTTTGGTCTCCGACAGATGCCCCCAACGCTTGAAAGGAACCCGGTTGGTGTCTCTCGAGCTCGCCAATCTTGTTGCTGGAACTAAATATCGGGGGGAATTCGAGGAACGTCTCCAGGCTGTCGTGCAAGAGATATCCGATCCTAAGGCTCCTCCTACAATCTTGTTCATCGATGAGGTAAGTTCAGTGAAACAAAATTCGAGTCACCGACTCCTTTGTTAGACAAGGTTGCTTGGAAAGAAAATGACTGCACAACAAACGATAAATTCCTTCGATCGCTTTTTATATTTCATTTTAAGATTCATAACTTGGTCGGAGCAGGAGCGGCCGAGGGCGGAATGGACGCTGCGAATCTTCTTAAACCTGCTCTTGCCCGATCGCAGCTTCAACTTATTGGAGCTACGACGATTTCCGAGTACCGTAAATACATCGAAAAGGACGCTGCGTTGGAAAGACGTCTCCAACCTGTCATGTGCAAGGAACCCACTGTTCCTGAAACAGTTGATATCCTTCGTGCTATTGCCGGATCGTATGAAAAGCACCACAAAGTGAAATATTCACCCGACAGTCTTGTAGCTGCAGCCAAATTATCCGAGCGTTACCTTACCGACCGTTTTTTGCCAGACAAGGCAATCGATTTGATGGACGAAGCCGGAGCCATAGCCCATCTTTCCAGCTTTTCGGTGTCAAATGATGTAGACAGGGAAGAAGGCTATGCGACTAATGAGGAGGGCGAGAATAATGTACCATTGGTGGATGAACAAACTGTTATGGAAATTATCAGTGAGTGGGCCAAAATTCCGCTCGGGAAACTCGAGTCCAGCGAAATGAATCGATTGGTTCAACTAGAGGAAGACATGACTCTCCGAGTCAAAGGACAACAAAAAGCAATCCAATCAGTTTCACGTGCAGTTCGTAGAGCTCGCTCTGGTTTGAGAGATCCAAACCGTCCCATTGCTTCCTTCATGTTTTGCGGACCAACCGGAACTGGTAAGTATAAGATCAAATCACCTGTGTGAAATAGACTGTCAAATCATGTAACTCGTGCTGACACATACTGCTCCCGCTTATTGTTTGGTTGTTCAGGTAAGACGGAATTGTGCAAGACCTTAGCTGAGACATACTATGGATCTGAAAAAGATATGATTCGAATTGATTGTTCTGAGTACATGGAGAAGCACTCTGTTTCGAGATTGACTGGCCCTCCACCTGGCTACATTGGCTATGACGAAGGCGGTCAATTGACAGAGGCCGTGCGACGAGCACCACATTCTGTAGTTTTGCTTGACGAGCTTGAAAAAGCACACGGTGACGTCCTTAATATCTTACTTCAGATTCTGGAGGACGGCATGTTGACAGACGGGAAAGGCCGCACTGTGAACTTTAAGAACACAATCTTGATCATGACATCGAACGTTGGTAGCCAAAATATTCTCGCACTGTCACGACAGCATAGTGAACAGCAGCAAGGAGACTCACTTTATGCGCAACTTTCGGAGACTGTGAAGGAATCGTTGGAAGCTACGATGAAACCTGAATTACTCAATCGAATGGATGAAATTGTGGTGTTCTCCCCCTTGTCCGGCACTGACCTCTCAAGCATTACTGGTTTGATTTTGAGTAAAACAATCAAAAGAGCAGAAGCAGAGCAAGACTTAAAAATCTCTGCCACTCCTTCGTTATGTGAAAAGGTGATGGAAGAAGGGAGCAGTAATGCGGCTCAATTTGGAGCTCGTCCGATGAGGCGTGCAGCACAGCGATTTTTCGAAGATGCTGTTTCTGATGCTCTCATCCGCGGATTCTTGAAGAAAGGAGATGAGGCCATTGTTGATTTAGTGGCTGAAGCGAATGGATCCTCTAGTCATCATACTGTAGAAGTCCGCAGAAGCTCCGACAATGAAGTGTTGCAGGTACTTGTTGACAAAGTCAGTCAGGGCATCGGAAGTGCACAAATGCAGCGTGAGGACACTATAGAGAAACTATCATCCATGATGGATGACGCCCCCCGCACGAAGAAGAAAAGTAGGCCTTCTGAGGACATCGATGTTGAGGTTGATCCAGTCAGGTAGCCATTAGATCCAACACGGAGTTCAAATTTATAATATTCCTGCCACCTGTACATAATGGTACTGCGTTGCGCCATCCAATTCTTTTTATTTTTCAAGTAAACTGCGGTAAATGTTTTAGGGTATATGCTTAAATTTTGCATAACTCTAAATCTACTACACGAACTGTTTACGTTACTTGAAAACTGACAACTACATAAAAGCTATTTCAGTTATGATTTTCTTGCCGATTCTTAGATTTCCATGTTGGTGATGGTTTGAGTCTCAACTACGGAAACTCCTTCGATAGCCTTAATCTTTGCGAGGAAGTCACTCTCAGGAGGGAATCCAGCTTCTTCCCAGGGTCCGAAATCTTCGAGAGGAACGGTCATCATCAACTTGAAATCAAGGCACCCTCCGCATACCAATCGGTTAACGGTGATCTCGCTCGAGGCTTTCTTGATTTCAGGGAGGCTTTCGTCAACAACCTTGGCGATGGCCTCCAAACTTGCGGATGTAGCCTTATCACCTTCGTATTTGCATCGCCATTCGCGGCAGACACGGTTGAATGACATGGCGCCATTGGCGAGAGGGACCGGCTCGGCCGACAATGCGGTAGCAACTCGGTTTTGAGAAACTGCTTGAGTGAAGGCAGAGACACCGGAAACAGTGGCGAGGAGAATGGCAGCAGTCTTCATTTTTTGGAGAAGCAAGTTATCAAGAAGTTATGATATCCGGTCAAGGCAATATTATGCGAAACAATGTGTTTTGACAAATGCTCACTGCTGAACTGACGATAGGACGGTTTTTTCTATTGGATCTGGAAGATATCAGTTATCACGAAGCACAAAGCAAAAATAAGCAGTGGATAGTAGGGAAGGAATACGGGGCGCTACGTGTATCATACATCGAAAATCCAAAATATTACTGACGTGTGTGACTTGCATTTTGAAACGATAGTATTATCGATAGAACGAATGACTCGTTCGATTAATTTGCAATACCAAAGCTGAAACTGAAAAGAACAGAAGGTTTTGGGCCTAAAATTAATTGATGTTATTTTTTGAAGAGCCTTGATGGAGGCCTTCCATACAGAATTCTGCTTCAGCTCACAAGTTTTAGATACCATATGAGCCATGCCATCAAAACGTCGCACAAGTTCCCGCTTTCATTTTAATTTTTATGAAATCAAAGAAAAAATAACAATATGTTTGGTAATAAGCAATTCTGGACATGGTCCATGTTACGCTATGGATTGGTAATGCTTACACTAGGTGTAGTAACAGTTGACTACTACTTGTTTAGCCATTTTGTTCATCAACCTCGTCACTTCAAGCCTCCGGATGGTAATTCAAGTCACTTTAAGCCTCCCAAAGATGATCCGAGTCAGCACGGACAAGACGATCATGACCATGGGCATAGGCATGACCATGAGCATGGACGCGAAGGATCTTTCGACAATATCCATTTGAAAAAAGATGGACTTTTTCTGTATGGGCTTGCCCTCCCCTTACTGTTGTTGACTCTAGCTTCTGTGATTTGGAATCCTAGTTCGAGCACGAAGGATACAACTACAAAATATACGCGTACTGAGGAGAAAGGAAACGCGAAAGGCGATATCAATGTCAAAAAGTGGACTATCATATGTTTTGTATTGCCACTGTTTTTAATTATGCTCGATGGAGCTAGTGGCCATGGTGTGTTCCACTCAAACAATCAAGACCAGCATTTTGGTTGGAATCTGTACGTACGAATTTGCATGTCCCTCATGAGCCCATCTGGATACGCTGCTTGCTGGTCACTGGCGCTATTCTTAATCCCTGTTACAAAACACTCGCCCATTCTTGACTGGTTGCGTGTCACTCCCGTGCAAGCCTTGGCCTTTCATCGTGTAGCGGGATGGACTGGTTTCTGGAATTCCGCATTGCATGGCTTCCTTCATTTACGCCATCTCATGGATGTCCTTAATCCACAACGCGTGCGTCCGTGGTACGAACAGCTGCGGATTCTACTGATTCCAGAATCTTGGAAATGCTTTGGTACTCAAAACCCATTCACCGCATTCTTGGGCTACCAAGACCCTTTCGAGGGTACAAACGAAGAAGCCAATCAGTGTTGGTTGGCACTTGTGAACTTGACTGGGATGGTTTCTGTCATAGCATATGTGCTATTGGCAATCACCAGTCTGCCCCAGATTCGTCGGTATTCCTATGCTCTTTTTTACAGTGTCCACATCCCTTCTGCTTGGATCATGTTGTTCACAGCCATTTGGCATTATCCAACATGCGCCTTGGTCTTGATCCCCAACATCATCTACTATCTATCGTTCAATATCCCCGTCTACGTTACACAATATATCGAAAATTGGGGGCTTCAGTCAAATTCAAAACATGGAGACTACTCAAACAGTAGCTCGCTGGTTGAGGCTAACCTGATTCAAGGTGGGTCGATCGAGCTAGTATTTGCCGCAAACCCAGAGGACAATTGTCGCCACGAAAGCCGCTTTGCTAGATTGTTCTGCCCTTTGGTATCCCCTCTGTCGCATCCATTTTCAATCTTCTCCCGTCACGACCTGCTCAGAGCTGGTGATGATGATTCATCATCGGCGACACTTTCCATTCTACTTCGACCCAAAGGACCCTTCACCGAGAATATGACAAAGATTTTCTTTCCGAACCAAGTGGCACTCGAATCATCCAACGAAGACATGGAAGACCTTCATGACTCCATTTCAAGACCTCTTATTGCGTCGCCCCTTCCTTGCAAGATACAGGTCGATTCTTATTACGCGAGCTCATTTGATTGGATCAATTGTGCAATGAAATCCCATGACGAAATCTTGCTCGTAGCTGGAGGAGTTGGCATTGTGCCTTTCTTGGAATTTCTGCCTTCGTTACAGCAGAGAATCCAAATGGACGCTGCTCTCGGTAATCATAGCGGTTCGTCTCTCGAAGACGGAGAGGCTTTGTTGGAATCGAATGAGCGCTGTGGACCTAGTAAAATACATCTACATTGGTACTGTCGCGAGGTTGGTCTTGCAACCTATGTTTGGAAACGCTTTCTCCGCCACCACGTCCAAGAGGCCTGGGAGAAGAATGCTACTTGCAGCGGCATATTGCAAGTCCACCTCCATCTGACCAAATCCGATCCTATAGAAGTAGGTGAAGCGATTTTGGAGAGAGCTTCAAATAAAGGTTTGGTTGAGAAGCAATCGTACTCGAACACCAATCCTGTCAAGGATGCCCGATTTACTCAATCTTTGTGCCTTGGTTTACTATTACCAGGTCTCTTCGTTCTGACTGGTACAATTTTGCACTGGTGGTGGTATAAAGAGTTTATTGTCAATGGGAAATATCGGCATGACAACCTTATCATTCGAACCCATAGCATAATTTTTTCTCTTGTTTTGTCCATCACTGTGTCTGTTTTAGTGGAAAAATATGCTCGCTACCATGACAATAAAATGCAGGCACATTATGCACCTTCCGATGCGGTAACTGGTGCCATCACTAGCAGCAACGTGGAATTGCAGAATGAAAGCATGGATTCTGAGGGCACAGGAAGCAATTCGCAATTAATGGTAGTGACTGGAGGCCGCCCGTACATCGAGGATGTGATTAGCGATGTCGTTGACGCTACTCGACCTGGAGTATATTCTTGTGGACCTCTTACTCTCATGGAGAGTGTAGAAGATGCAATTCGTCGCAAGCGTTCCGATTGTGCATTTTATCGAGAGGACTCTGAAATGTAACTGATGGTGTAGTTAGTCAAGAAACTGAGCTTCCGGAGAACTGTTCTTGTGATGGTGAACGTCAGATGACAAGACATCAATGCACACTTAGAAGTACTTCTATTGGTAGTACTACTACTTATCGTAATAACATATTGTGAAATCTTAAAATCACATTTATCAAACATGGCAATTCAAAGTGTTTCATTTTGCTAGCCTGCTCTCATCGGCACTTCTTGTAAGAAATGAATTAATAACACCGGTACAGAACAGAAATACATATATTTTCGTACCGGTACGTACGTACGGTACCGTACCGTACCGTACCTAGGAGAAGATGATCAGGATGGTTACTTAATCTTGTGACTTAAATTAGGGGTCACGAGTGGAAAGATTCACTAAAATTATGTAGAAGTATCCAAAACGGGTAACGAATAGACTGTGTAGGTACTTACCGGTAGCCCCAGTTGACTATTAATACTTCGTACTCCAAAAAACGACTCATGGACAGACCTCTCGCGAAATAGAAGTACTGTATACTGTATTAGAGATCATCCAAACTAGTAATCGTACGTACGGTACGTACCCTACCGTATTGTTGCGTAAGCAAAAATGTTTTGTCTAATATCCATCAGACTAACAGTAAAGTATCAGGTACGGTACGGTACGAGCTTGTACTTGGGAGGGTCTTTGTCCTCGATTGAGATTACACTTCCGAGTATTGTACAAGCATTACCAATGCTCTTACGGTACCGTACCGTAAAACGTTTTGGTACACGAAGATCGTTACCGTAGTATGGTGCAGTAGACTGAACGGTTCATACCCAAGAATACTTCGACTGACGAGGAATCGATAACAGTCTCGAAAGACTTCTCGAAAGACTGTTTTAAAGCAGGAATCTGGGCATTGTCTGTGCCTTTCATAAAAATACGTCGGAAAGGTTGAGTTTATCGACCTCATTTTCATTCCGTGTATTGCACGACTTCCATAAAATAAACAAAACCGTTTGGGTGTACCGGTTGTAGAATCTTTCTAGATTCTTTCCACTAACAATGACTGCCACATCGACCAATGCAAGCAACAGCGATGCTGCCGCAGGAATGGGATCCGTTTATGTGTCTCTCAGTAAACCTGTCCTTTCCGCAGTTTACGTTGCAGGATTTTTGAATGTGTTATACAAGACTCTCGTTGAATCATACAATATTCGTATGTACGCTCTTGAGGAATACGGCCTTGTTATTCACGAGTTTGATCCGTATTTCAACTACCGAGCAGCAGAGGTGAGTGCCTGTGTAACGAAGAACCATGCCACCAGTATTCGGATATACATTCTATCTCTTGGAGTAGGAATGAATTTTGCATGAACGCGTATTAGCTGACCCAAAAAACGCTTTTATGTGAATGGTTTGGTTCAATATTGTTGAAATTCTTTTATGGAAAACGATAGTATTTGTGGTCAAATGGTTCTTCCAGATTTTTCAAGTGGTTCGATTATATGTCGTGGTATCCTTTGGGACGGCCGGTGGGAACCACCATTTACCCTGGCATGCAATTTACTAGTGTCTGGATTAAGATGTTCTTCTTGCCTGACTGGTCGATCAATGACATTTGTTGTTACGTCCCGGTCTGGTTTGGAGTTTTGGCAACGATGACCACAGCTGCCCTGTGCTATACTGCAGTTTCATCGATCGGAAAGACTTCGAGAAGTAAGAGTTTGTTGACAGATATCCCGGTGGTATCACAGCTAACAACCGGCATCGTAATACCTCTGGTACGCATTGTCGAAAAGCTACTAATCCAATACACAGGTTCGAATTGGGGTCTAGCCTCTCAAAAAAATCCGCCTGCCTTGGAAGCTGCTACTTTCACTGCTATGATCATGGCCATTATACCTGCCCACTTGCTTCGCAGTGTGGGTGGTGGCTACGATAATGAGAGTGTGGCCACTTTTGCCATGCAACTGACTTTCTTGTGTTGGGTCTGTACCTTATCCTCTGCCAATACCACGAGAGCGATCGCTTTTGGTGCATTTTCGGGTGTAATGTATTTTTACATGGTAGCAACGTGGGGAGGATATGTTTTTGTCATCAACCTTGTTGGCATCCATGCCTTGGTCAATCTACTGCTGCGCAAGTTACCGTTTGATCACTTGTATTTTTCATACACAAGCTTTTATACGGTAGGAACATTTTTGGCTATGCAAGTTCCTGTTGTCGGTTGGACTCCGATCAAATCTTTGGAACAGCTTGGTCCATTCGGAGTTTTTGTTGGTATGCAAGCCTTAATGTTGATGAAACTTTGCGAAAAGAAATTTCCTGACATGAATAAATGGACAGTGCGAGCAGGAGTTGCTGCCGCTTTTGGAATCGCAGCACTGCCGGTAGTAATTTATTTATTCAGTACTGGATACTTCGGTCCAATTTCTTCGCGTGTGAGAGGTCTATTTGTGAAGCACACCAAGACTGGAAACCCGTTAGTTGACTCTGTCGCAGAGCACCAAGCCGCATCGAGTGAAGCATACTTTCAGTACTTGAATGTTGTTTGCTATTTGGCACCATTGGGATTTGGCATCGTCACTCTAATCGGATGCACGCCAGCTAGTTCTTTTTTGTTTGTTTATGGTATTGCTGCGTACTTTTTCAGTCTCAAAATGGTACGCCTCATCTTGCTTGCGGCACCCATTGCCAGTATTTGCGGTGGAATCTGTTTGGCTTATGTCTGGGCCTGGTGTATTGGGGGAATTTTCGGAGACCACCGTCCAACTCTGGAGTCAATTCTGTCGCAAGAAATTGCTGAGCCGGAAGCTGTCGTTTCAGAACCTGAAGCAGATGATTCTTGGCTCGACGATGTCGTCCCCGACACCAAGAAGAAAAAGAAGAACAAAGGCAAAAGCAGCAAGGAAACAAAAAAGAAGCCTTTGAAAAAGACAGAGGCAGTCTATTCAAAGACTACGAAGCCGATCAACCCATCTGATCCCCTTTGGGTTCGTTGTGTTCGTGTGGGAATGGGGATCTATCTAACCCTCAATGTTATGCCTGTAGCCAAAAATTTCGATGATGTCTGCCATGCAATTGCAAAGCAGATTAGTCATCCGACAATTATTACCAAGGGTACGAACCGGCACACAGGCGAAGTTGTAACTGTCGATGATTACCGAGAAGCCTACTTCTGGGTACGCGATAATACTCCTGAGGATGCACGCATCATGGCATGGTGGGACTACGGGTATCAGATCACTGGTATCGCAAATAGAACCACAATTGCTGATGGCAACACGTGGAATCATGAACATATCGCTCTCTTGGGACGAATTTTGACAGGACCGGAAAAGGATGCGCACCGTATCGCTCGTCATCTCGCAGATTATGTGTTGGTCTGGGCGGGAGGTGGCGGTGACGACGTGGCAAAGAGTCCTCATCTGAAGCGAATCGCAAATTCTGTCTATAGAGGACTCTGTTCGGAGCCGACATGCCGCTCCTTCAGTATGAAAGTAAGTTTTTGAATATCTCTTTAAATTGACCAGAGTATGTTCTCCAACATCCTGTAATTTACACTTGATTTGTAATTTGGTCTTTCTTCATTCGATAACAGAGGGGTGGAGTGCCAAGCAAGCAACTCGGTGAAAGTTTGTTGTATAAGCTTATTAGTAATCGGATTGTAGACGGAGTGGAAGCTGATCCAAATCGTTGGAAAGAAGTTTTCCGCAGCAAGTATGGTAAAGTCCGCATTTACAAAATTTTGTCGGTATCGAAGGAATCGAAGGAATGGGTGGAGAACAACCGTGTGTGCGATGCGCCTGGTTCCTGGTACTGTCCTGGACAGTACCCGCCTGCTCTGGAAAAAATTCTTGCAGAGAAGAGAGACTTTGATCAATTGGAAGACTTCAACCGGGAAGGAGGTGATGATGAGTATCAAAAACAATACTTTGAGAATTTGAAGTAAGTATTGGACGTTGCACGAAGCGAAAGAAAGCAATTTTTTTCATCACGTGCTCTCAACGTTTTTTTTTTTGTTTCGTTTGTTTCTCGCAGGAAAAAAGGACGTCCCCCCCCTGAAGATAAACCAAATTTTAAGCGAATTGCAGACGATCGCATTGAAGAGATTAACAAGGAGTGGTCTGATACCCCGCAGACCGGATTATTGTGGCAAACGATCAAGAACGGCGAAGTTGATGAATTTATGTCACTGCTTTCTTCTTTCCCTGAAGTTGCGCATGTTCGCAGTTCAGATGGAAGAGGACCAATGTTTTGGGCACACGAGTATGGCAGAAAGGGTATGGTGCTGGTTCTTCGAAAACTTGGTGTGAAAGAAGATCAAGGGGATGAGAATGGAATCAAACCAGCTGATATCTCACATTCATCGATTAAAGGAATCTAACGAAACTTGTGTAGATGCAGAATGCGGAAACCGCAGTATTTTAAAAAAGAATTGTCTTCGTCAACAAGAAAATGTCGTTTTCAAATAAATCTTATATTATTATTTGTTATTTCGTAGTTATGCTTCACGCCGTATGGAAGCTACACATGGGAAGCACATTTGAATGCACAATAACACTTTATCACATCGATCGTATTAGCAAAATTAATTATCGTCCGTAGCGACCATGTTGCTGTATTGGAAGCAAAGCATATCTGATACTTCTTGTGCTAGCTTATTCGCTCATGAAGAGTGTGTGTGCATGTGTGTGTGGGAGGGGGTTGGACTTCCGCCATCGTACAAAAAATTATGGGTGAATCTCTCAGTGCTGTGAAGACAATAATGACAATGACATGCCTGACTATATTATGGCTGAGCATGCTCCTTTGAGGTGCTTCTTGGATGCCCTTGAACTGGAGGACACGACAAATCAACTTGCACTGCTGAACACAGAAGACCAACCATATACAGAATAGGTACTTCTTCTTCTTGTGGTGCCAAATACAGAACTAAATGGGGAATCTCCTAAATTGGAGGAGAGAAAAATATCAAAGGGCGGGGAAGCAGTACCAACAGAACAGCCTTATTCGGTAGATTGCAGTGCTCAGCCAGTACTACAACAACATTCCCACTAGTAAGTAGGGTTGTTCAGTAGTAGTAAGCACTACTAATGTATCCCCGGTAGTAAGGACCGCTAAAAGAAATTTTGTTGTGTTTTTTGTTCCGAGGGGGGGGGGAGAGGGGAAATAAATACGGGAAAATGAAAAAAATTGACAGGCGGAATTGCCAGTAACCAATAACTTGCCAGCATGGGGCTTGCCTTTAGTAGCTCTATCGTACGTACTGTAACCTACGATAGTTACGTAGGAACGTGCTGTTCGACAGAGATTTACGTTCTCATTTCTCACATCGCGAAGCTGCTGGAACTGGTACGAGTACCGGTACGAGCTAAGGGTGCCTCCAAGCTCACGAACTACCTCCAAAGGATTTGCAAAATCATCGAAATCCTTTGTAATGACCACAGCTGCCATCAATTGACTGCTGTAAAAAGGATATAGAGTAACTCACGAAACTTTGCATAGAGAAAACACGAGCCTGCGATCGATCGATTGGCGCGTGGTTCAACTTGGGTTTTACGATTTGGTTAGAAGACTGGAGCTAGAATGGCGAAGTCAAGTGCGCCCGCGGAAGTCGGTGATGATGCAAACAACAATGTGCCGAGGGCTGACGATGATTCGTCTTTCAGCAAAGATCCCGACGTTCCTACCGAAGAAGATAATATCCTAGGATTTGTTTGGATTTCGATATGCAGCTACTTCATCTATCGCATCATTTATTACTCCTATCTTATTCGCATGTCAGCAATCGACGAATATGGTCCCGTTATTCACGAGTTCGATCCATACTTCAACTTTCGAGCAACCGAGGTAAGAATCACTGAAAATAGTCCTACCCKGAAAGAGAGCCGTCTTGTTGTCAAGAATCCAAAGGCTTTGGACTGATTTAAACTTACACTGCGTCGATTTTATTTTTTCTTCCCTTTTCGATCCAGTACCTGTATGAGCACGGCAGTAGAAAGTTTTTTCAATGGTTCGATTACATGGTCTGGTATCCCTTAGGAAGACCCGTAGGAACCACTATTTATCCTGGTATGCAATTCACAGCTGTATACATCAAGCGGTATTTGTTGGATAATTGGTCTCTGAACGATGTTTGCTGTTACATTCCTGCGTGGTTTGGTGCAATAGCGTCTGCCCTCGTAGGATTGCTAACCTACGAATGCACAATTCCCGAAAATTCTTCATCGAACGTTATCAAGTGGGTTGTAGATTTGGCACAAGATCAAAGTGACAGAGAGGCTTCTAGTCGTCGTTCCAAATCCGTTATGTTTGGCTTTTTCTCTCCTGCTATGGAATGTGCATGTTGCGCCATTGCTATGATGGCCATCGTTCCTGCCCATTTGATGAGAAGCGTTGGTGGGGGGTACGACAATGAGTCTATCGCAAATACCGCCATGATTATGACGTTTTATTTTTGGGTGCGCAGTCTTCGTAATCCGCAGTCGGCTTGGATGGGTGCAATCGCTGGATTGGCCTACTTCTACATGGTCGCTTCTTGGGGTGGATACATTTTTGTCTTGAATTTAATTGGAGTGCATGCGGCAGTTTTGGTCCCCATGGGACGATTTTCACCCAAAGTTTATCTGAGTTATACCCTGTTTTACACGATTGGTACAGCCTTGGCAGTTCAAGTTCCCGTCGTCGGTTGGGCCCCTCTAAAATCTCTGGAGCAATTAGGGCCATGTGCCGTATTTCTTGGATACCAAATTTTGCGAGTCTGTGACTCGATCAAAGGAGATAGGAAAATGACGAGGGCGGAGTTCTTTCTTTTGCGAGTGAAGGCATTTGCTGTCGCGGGTATCACTGCAATGATTTTAGTATCTTTGGTTGCCCCGAGTGGTTACTTCGGACCGCTTTCCTCTAGGGTTCGTGGACTCTTTGTTCAACACACAAAAACTGGAAACCCCTTGGTAGATTCTGTTGCAGAGCACCAACCAGCGAGCTCTCGATCTTACTTTCAGTACTTGCATCATGTTTGCAGTCTTGCACCAATTGGCTTTCTGATGGTCACGTTGAACCTAAGTGATTCATCAAGTTTTCTTTTAGTTTGGGGTGTTGCAGCTTACTACTTTTCGCATCGAATGGTTCGACTGATCCTTCTTACTGCTCCAATCGGAAGTATATTAGGTGGCATTGCTGCTGGAAGAATATTTACATGGTGCCTTCGACAGTGGTGGGAAACCGAGGATACATCAGTGCCTGTGCTTAAAGAAAATAGTAACACCAGAGCCAATAAAGTCAATAAGAAGGGAACCAAGTTTAGGAAACCAAAGAAGCCCAGTTATGCTGCAAACACTGAGTACGAGGAAAATGATGATGCCCTGGACGGGCTATTGAAGTCTGCATTTGATGGTGCCTTAACTACGAGCGAGGCTGTCCTGATGAAACGATTTATGGCTGCTACGCTATTGTTAATGGGATATATTCTGAGTATTAATTTTACACACTACTGCTGGAGAGTATCGCAAGACCTTTCGAATCCGACAATCATTGTCAAGGCACGATTGCGGGATGGTACCATTATCAAACTGGATGACTATCGTGAAGCTTACTGGTGGTTGAGAGATAACACCCCTGAAGATTCAAGAATTATGGCGTGGTGGGATTATGGTTATCAGATTACTGCTATTGCCAATCGAACCACTATTGCAGATGGTAATACCTGGAATCACGAGCATATCGCCCTATTGGGGAAAGCATTGACTACTGACGAGGAAGAAGGTTACCAAATCGCTCGGCATCTTGCAGATTATGTTCTTGTTTGGGGTGGAGGCGGCGGTGATGACTTGGCAAAAAGTCCCCATTTGGCAAGAATTGCGAACTCGGTGTATCGTGATCATTGTCCAGCTGGTGATCCCACGTGTCGTGCTTTTGGGTTGATGGTAAGTTTTTCTTCGAAATTATTTTCTTACACATGTGGTCAATGATTCTTAGTTTTTAAGGCCGTGAAAGTTGTTTCGATTAGTGTTTTCGTCTAACATGTATGTCTCTCGAATTCCAGGACCGACAAGGAACACCTTCGCCTATGATGGAACGTTCTCTTCTTTATAGACTGCACGGGCATGAAATAAAGGACGGGGTTGTAGCAGATCCTGACAAATGGAAAGAGGTTTACCGATCAAAATACGGCCGTGTCAGAATTTACAAGATTCTTGGTGTCGACGAAGAATCAAAGACATGGGTGGAAGATAGTACCAACCTTATATGCGACGTCCCCGGTAGCTGGTTTTGTCCCGGTCAGTATCCTCCAGGTCTGTCGGACATACTTGCACGGAAAACAGATTTCCCTCAGGTTGAAGATTTCAATCGAGATGGTGCCGATGAAGAGTATCGAAAGCAGTATTTTGAGAACTTAAACAACCCGAAAAAGGCCACTGCAAAGGCCCGAAAGCGCGAACGAGAAATGAAACTCAACGAGATGGGAAATGAGGATAACTCCGAAGCTCCTCCCCGAGACCAAACTCATGCCAAGAAAGGTGTCGACGAAATATACAATACTTGGGAGGATACAGAAGACACCACGCTGATGTGGACTTTGATTTCTAGTAACCAAGTGGATGACTTGAGAATGTGGCTCGAGGAAGATCCTACAATTGCATTTATTCGGAGCCGTGACGGGCGAGGACCGATGTGGTGGGCATTTGAAAAACGGAACGAGGACATCACCAAAATTCTCATGAAAGCTGGCGTCCCGCACACTGACCGAGATGCGAAGGGGCTTACCCCTGTCGATCTTCTAGAGGGTAAATAAAGAAGATCAGAGTTGAGTCATGACAATATCATGTTAAAATTTATGAATGTAGAAGCTGCTAGCAATATGGCTGGAAAACCACGTACCTTACCTACGCACACACCAAAAACTCGTGGTGTGATACAGCGGTCGCATTATGACTGGATAGAACTACTTCATATTTTTCGAAAATAATGTAGGAACCAAGTCCTATTGCTCCCAATGGTTAATCATGATAACACTAAAATATGTAAAAATGACACAAGGCGGACCGGCACGGGCAAAAATATTTCTCAATTTACCTAAGTAGTGGAAGCAGCACCCTCTCTACTACCAATATTTATGTCAACCATTGCATAAAGCTGTTGGAACGCTTGACTTAAGAATTTATGTCTCGTGAGCAAGTGTGCCTACCAAAAAGACTTGGCACATACTCCCGAAGAGAATAAAGTTTTAACAAAGAATTTCCATAAGACAGAGAACAAGGACAAGACTCCTAGTAGTAGTACTAGTAGTAGTAACAGTAACAAGAATAGGCCATAGTGGCAGGCTTGTTGGGTTACCCATTTACGCAAAGTAGTAGAAGTGATGGTTACCTTCTTACTATTCTTCTGATGAAGCAGTTTGAGAGAGAGGAGTGTGAGGTTCCATACAGCAGTGTCATAGTCTTTGGCAACACCAGCCTCCTCTCATGTGGTTCTTCTGATGAATCAACCAGATCCATGTAGTATCCATCTCTTCAATGTCAGTCTTCAGGAGAGAGCTTTCTATGACTGCTGCCCTCCTCATCTCCCTCCATGATGGCCTATACCAGTGCAATCCATTCTATACTCCTCATGATTCCTTTTTTGTTGGGAGAAACTACTATGAGCTGCTAGGAGCAAGACTATTGATTGTTTCCTTGCTTGTTGTTCAGATGCAGAAAGAAATTTGGATAATTTTACTACTAGCAATCTTGTAAAGAATGTTGTGAGCTAAAATTGTGAACACTAGTAAGAATCTTGTGTGCAAGAATTGCGCCAATTAAATGATACTAGAAATTACATATTCCGTACTAAAAAGAGAAAAAAAGAGGGAAAACACTTGAAGTGTCATGCCAGGCTTCCTAGTATGTAGTACTACTATTATTTCACTCTTGTTACCATAGTAATACTACATATTTTTAAGCCTTTTCTGTCAGTGTAATCCATATGTGTTAGCAGGAATGTTTTCAGTTTTACTATGAAAGACACAGTATAAGCGCTGAGGTCTTTTTTATAATACTACTTGTACTAGTACTTCTACTATGTACTACTTCCTCCTCTGTCCCCAAAAGACTGTACCATGTGACTGCTTTTGCTGTCCACACAAAGAGTGTCCCCTACTTACTTCACAATTTTTGAATGTTTTGGCAGTTGGATTCCAGCATGAATGACTGTGTACAACAAGTAGAATCTGTGCCTTAAATTAAAATGAGCATGCACATGATTAAAAATTATTTGTGCACCTGAAGAAGATACAGTGGTGCTTGTTCTTTAACAAGGGAAACAAAATGTTCTTGACAATGGTACTGTGAACCTCTATTGGACAAGAATGACCAACATAACAAAGCCATCTCTTATGAAGAGAAGTATAGCCTCATAAATTGTCTACTCTTAGCTATCATGTGCAAGTAGCGGCGTATCAAAATGACCACTACTAGTAGTAGTAGAACTGCTCAACCCAACAACTGATTATGCATATTGATATGAAAAAATAGTAGGCCTGTTTGTGCTGTCTGTAGGATATCAGACCAAGGGTATGACTCATATATATGACACATACATATGACACGTATCTATGATTCATACACACCATACATATATGACTCACTCGATCCCATTGGATTGTTCACCGTACATGACTCATTTCATTCACTTGCGTGAGTGACTCAACTCATTCGATCTACACCTCACTCGATCCTTGCAATGATCGATTCTAGATTCCAAAGTTCGTCGATCCTTGATAACAAGAGCATTGACTCACTTTTCTTCTAGCATACATTTTACATCACTATTAGGACAGTCACTCCCACAGTTTGAAAGCTCCTTATTCCTTCATTGCTGCTGGTATGACATTACAAGGCATAACTCATTTAAATACTATTTAACAAGAGCAATAGAATAAAAAAAACATTCCAATTGCCCAACTATTGAGCTTATTTCACTAGAAAAGGAGTGTAGGGTACCAGTTAATTCCATATAAAATGTGTTAACCATAAAAAGCCTACTGCACGACACTACTACTTGGAAAAAAGTGATTTTACTCAAACTGATTTACACCAAAAATTATTACAAGGAGCATTCTTGCAGTTAATTTTGGTTAATTTTGAAGCCCAGCATTTAGTACTGCTGGTTCCTACTGGCCGCTATATAGATCTACGAGTTTTCGGTCACTTTTTGACCGCAAACAGCAGTGTTTATGTGGCCATTAAAAATGCTGAACAAACAGCTCAAATGAGATCCCCTTTGGGGATATGCTCGGTCATAGTGTTAAGAAGAGTGCTGTGTGTCATTGTTACATGATTAGGGGCCAGCAGGGAGGAGCTGGTTATCCTTTAACAACTGGTACGGCCAAATTTGGCCAGTGGAGATTGGCTGCTGCTGGTTAGAAAATAGGCCAGAACTCTAAAAAAAAGAACTTTAGACCACCAGACTAATCACCCAGACCAAGTTGATGCAATTACTTAGAGATCCAGGTCATTGGTGAAAGCCAAATGATGATGCTCTACTAGTAGTAGTACTAGTGGCTTGGAACTAGTAGTCAGCCAAAGTTACAGGTACTAGTGAGGGGTCAAAAATCATTAATTCTAGGTGTAATTTTATATCAAATTATCTGGTACAGTCTTTTGGGGACAGAGGAAGTAATAGTTTAGGTGTTGAGATACAGACAGTAAATTTCTTTTGTTTAGAGAGAGATACTACTGAATGGAGTTAGTAGCTAGTAGTAGCTAACATATATTCCCATGATGTTTCAATATGTAGACTACGTACGTACGGTACCTAAGAAGATCATTCATCTGAGGAATTTGTCCGTTATTTCGAAGAGTGTAGTAACGGTAACGTACATACTCATGACGGTATTTATTGGGGCATAAGTGTTTTTGCAAACGGCTAAAAGTATTTCAAACTAACCAAAAATCTGATATTCGATTCTTTTTTCTCTCATTCTGCACTTGTTTCCTGCCCTCGAACACTTGCTCTCAACACTTCGCGTGAGATCTCTAAATGGTGTGAATCTATGAACAATTAAAAGTTCACCCTTCAAGATCTTGACAATAAAATATCCAGTGAGAGACAATGCCGTTGGCACGCCGACTATCGAGCAACAGCAAAGAGGCTTTCTCGAATTTCTGCGACAAGAACAAACCTCTTTCTAGAAGACTCTCCAGCAATGGGAGCGTTGCATCGTCAACTTCAACGGATCACCGTCGACAATCGATTGCACAAGATCGAGGGCAGCGTGTTTTAAGGCGCCGTAATCAAAAACAAAAGCTCTCAAAGTTTCCTTCTAAGAGCTCTGTCTCAAAGAGTACCAAGGACAATGTAACAAGTCCAGAACCCAAGAAACGACGCACGAGTGTGAACAAGGAGAACAATGGAATCCAAAACACCAATCTCATGATGTCTCCAACGCCATATTGGAAGGTTAGTTTCTATGTTAGCCCGCGATTGAATGGATCTAGAGACAACATAATCTTTATCTTTTGTTCGTACTCAGAATTGATTTGATCCCGTAATTGTTGAACCACTGAAGGTCGCCAGGGAACGTGGTGACAAACACTCTCCACGAGAAACAAGATCTGCTAGAAAAAAGAAATTGATCGAAGAAAAAACAAGAGATGGAGTGTTGTCATTTTCTCCTCCAAACCAGGTAGCAAACGCCCGAAAAGAGATGTTGGAACTTGAGAGGAAGACCCGAGAACGGTAAGTAAAATGGTTTTGATTACTCACCTTCGCTGTTTTTAATTTGAAGAATGTCTCATCAAATCATTCTTTCTTCAAATAGCGACAGCCGCATTGATGAAAATCGAAAAAATGGACAGTTGCTTGTCTTCTCAAAAGATTTCGAGAGCCTGACGGATATACCAGCTGACAGTAACGAGGATAACGATGAACATACACACAGTTCGATGAAGACTGTGAAGCAGAAATCTAAGGTTGGTGTCAACAATGGTGAAGACGAAAGAGTAGTATCAAACGATGTTGAAGGCAACGGTGTATCATCATTCTCCATCGATGACGAAAGGTTGGCGAGATACTCAGAAGAATTGTCTTGCTTGACAAAATCCACAAATCACGGAGAACATTCTCAAGAGATGATGAATGCAATCAAAGGTTTGGGTGAAAAATTTGAAATTCTTGATCGTCGCCTTTCAGAGTTCCCTTCTCAGCCCATGACTACACATCAATTCTCCGACCCAAAAACCCTCGAGGAGCTAGGAGAAAAGATGCGTCAAATTGACGGACTATCAAAGAAGAATTCGAAATTGGAGAAGGAGAACAAAACGATGGACTTAAAACTGAAGAAAGTTGAGATAGATCTACATTCTGAAAGGGAGAAGCTTGATGCGGCCATAGTTGACCTTGAGAAAGTTGAGTCGATGAATGAATCTTTGAAAACAACTCTTAACGAATATAAGGCGAAGAATCATGTACTCACCAACAAGGTTCTGCCTCGAACGGAGAAAGAGCTCAAGAAATCGGTACAAGAGCTAAAAAAGTACAAAAAACGAGTCGAGCAAACATCGGCTACACTACAAGAGTACGAAGAAGCGATGAAGGACCTCAAGTCCGAACATGACCTTCTTCTGAGAAAAACCGAGGAGGAGAAGGCACACTTCCAAACGCTCAACGAAGACTCTTATCGAGCTCACCAAGAAGAACGGCTCGAGAATGAGAGAAAAGAACAGATGCTAAAAGAGGCCCAGAAATCCTTGGAAATGACTAAAAGCGAGCTTGAAGTTGAACGTTCTCGTGCTGACGATCAGATGAAAAAATTCCAAAATGCACTGAAAGAGCTGAAACGGACAAAGGTAGAAAAAGAAAAACTCGAAGGGCAGTTTTTAGATTTCAAGGACGAGCTCATGGCAAATAGTGAGGAAAGTAGTGCAGCGATCAGACTTGTTGAAAAAGACAGAGAGACTCTTGAAAATCGCTTGAAAGAAGTTGAAAACCAACTGAAGGAAGTGACCGAAGAGAAAAATGACGCATTGGATAGGTTGAGTACGTCTGATAAACGAGAAGATGACCTTTTCAACCGACTCCGTGAAAGCGACCGTGTGCGTAAAGAACTTCACGCTCGCGTCATGGTTTTGATAGGTAGTATTCGAGTCTTTGTGCGTGTGCGACCTGCTCTGCCAGAAGAGCTGGAATCATCCTCTGACAAAGACTTGAAGCATGTATTCAAATTTTCCGACGGTTTAGGCACAACTAATAGAGACAAGAATTCCAAATATGGCTGTGACGATCCTACGAAAAATGTACTAGAGGTTACTGAGCCTTACAAGGATAGAGGTGGTCTTTCACAGCGACGCAAGAAGTGGTCGTTTGGCTTTGATAATGTTTTTAACCCGTCTCATTGCCAAGAAGACTTATGGGAGGCAACAGAACCTTTGGTGCAATGCGCAATAGATGGTTTCAATGTCACCCTTTTTGCGTATGGCCAGACGGTAAGTAGCTTGACCGTTTGGTGCTTTAGCATTTGCCTCTGATGCCTATTTTGAAACTCACTGCTTTAGTTTAACGAACCAACAGGGATCTGGTAAGACATTTACAATGCTTGGCGATTCTCAATCGCCAGGTAAGGAAGGGATCATTTCTCGATCGATTCGCAAATTGTTCGAGGCAAAATCAAAAATTGAAGAGCTTTCTCAGGGAGAGAAGTCAGTTTCAGTCACTATTGAAATGCTGGAAATCTACAACGAGCAGGTGATAGATTTGTTGTCCCCAAAAGCCACCGAACCATTAAAAGTTTCAGGCAATAGGGCTGTAGGGAGCATACATCAGTCTGTGTCTGACGAAGCCAGCGTATTCAAAATTTTAGCTGTAGCCCAAAAGCGCAGAACGGTCAAGGCTACTTCTTCCAATGCTACAAGTTCTCGAAGTCACCTGTTATTTACGATCGAATATACCGTTACTTCCAAGGATGGTTCAGTTCAAGTTGGGAAATTGAATGTTTGCGATTTGGCTGGGTCAGAAAGATTGTCAAAAAGTGGAGCTCATAACTCTKGTGGGGCTTTGCTCAAAGAGACAAAGTGTATTAACTTGTCACTGAGCACCCTTTCAAATGTTATTGAAAAATTACAAGCTGGAGAAAAAAATGTTCCCTTCCGCGATTCCAAACTGACAAGTTTACTACAAAACAGTTTAGGCGGAAACTCGAAGACTCTTTGTATCATTTGCTGCAATCCTTTGCAATCCCACTTTCATGAAACTCTGTGCAGTCTTCGTTTCGCTGCGAAAATCAACAAGGTCGACTTGAAATCTGTGCAGAATTTTATTGCTTAAAATACTAATCATTGCCATTGGATTTTGAACAGGGTACTTTATCGGGAAAATTAATGTCAAGGGAGAACCTATGGAGTGAGCAAATCTAAGATACTAAAATAAAGTTTTTCATCTTATTGTTTGCATGTGTCGATGGTGAAAGGGGGATAAGAATGTTGTAAAATCATCTTTTCTGATTCCTGCAAGTTGGGATGCCATAAGTCTACAATCAGGACCACACGTGCGAAGTCGTCTTCATGACTAAAATTTTCGGTTTCTAATTTTTCCTTGGCACTGTCATCATTTCTGTATGTGACTGAATGGATGAACGAATCATCGAAGACAAACGCATCATTATCTGCATTCCAGGTGATTTTCTCTATTCGTCCCACTGAAAGGGAGAGTGCCGGTTCTGTCTCGCCATCAAGTACATCGTTATTTTTTGGTTCAACAACTGATGAATGCGTTACTGGGGAAGATTTACCTGGCAACTTCAGAAGAAATTGCAGCCGATGGCGAATATTCGTAGGTCCGCAATGTGGTTCAATATCGGTTCCTGGATAAATCTTGGAGACAAAAACATTACCAAATAAACAGTTGTTTAACAGACCAGGAATGTTATGAATAAGATCCAGAAGGTCCAGGTAGGTTTCCTTTCCGTTCTCGTTTTCGGAAAGCAGCATTGGGTTCCAGACCCCCTGGTTCAGGATGTGAAAAACTTTCCAATGACCCTGTGGAGATGTATCGTTCACAGTCCAATTGGAATCATCTTCGCCATCCCTCTTGATCCTGCTATTATTTTCAATCTTATCTAGCGCTTCGAAGACTATAGCACGGGCTTGTCGCTTCTTCAAATAAACGACAACATTCTGATGCCAGTCCGTTACTATTTCCTTGGAAGGTAAATCTTGAACCATTAACACCGTCGGATTTTGAAAGCACAAAGCCTGGTTGTTGTTGCCACCACCACTCCTACTGTTGTCAATCGATGACATCGTCTCTGGTGGTATGATTGCATTTGGAATGCGTCGATTTAGTTTCGAGAAGGAAGATTCATCCCTTGTCCTCAAATCCCGCAGTATCCATGAAAGCTTGCTTCTTGCTCGCTCCTGAACATATCGATACCGCCTGCAACGTATGCAATCGGGATTCTTACAGGAAGAGACCGCTGCAGACTGCGTTCGTTCCGTCGTGTTCGCGCCATTCATTTCTCCACGTCTATGATTGTCGACGAATAAATACCGATAACAAAAAATAAAAGATAGTGACAATACGATTGGCTGAACTATAACTATCGGCAAAGTGGCAGTATCCCACCCAAGTACACAATCATTCAACATGAGTGACTTCGCACTGAGTCGTAAACCAGACTACAATAGTTCCCAATATTTTATGCAGTGTGTTGTTGATGTTCTTTTCGTCCATTCACTTCCTCATCCGATACCAAAGCTTTCTATCCTTCGACCAGTCGTGACATGAAGTCCCAGTTACAGTAGTTCCCACCGGTATTACTTCTACCGTACGAAAACAAGCCGAGTTCGGAATTCGAAAAAATTCAGCTTTTCTGTCTCCTAAAAATTCAAAAATCAAAAATCATTTTCATTTTCATGGAAAAAATCAAAAATCTTACATTAAGAAAAACTATGCTAGTACATTACACAAGTACTAGTCTCATTCTTGAAAATTGAAAATAATTTGAGTCCCGTTTCAATATAATTTAAGTAACTCGAAAACGCGGTAACCTAGCTGTAAAGCAAGCACAAAACGCTCTGCCATCCTCCACTAAAACCACCCTGTTTCCTGCCTAAAACGAAAGATCTCCCGATGCGGAATCCTCACAACCAAATGATAGTAGATAAGCCACACTAAGCGCTTCTCACTTTGCCCCAGTCTGAAGCTAATTCAACTTTTGAAAAACAAATCACCATGTCTACATTCAAGAAGGAAGCCGGAGCCGCCCCCGACGACGCTGTTGTCCACCGCATTCGCATCACTCTTACGAGCCGCAATGTCACCAACCTCGAGAAGGTTTGCGCCGACTTGAAGAAGGCCTCCCTCGACAAGAAGCTTCTCGTTAGTGGGCCTGTCCGTATGCCTACCAAGAAGTTGAGAATCACCACCCGTAAGGCTCCTTCTGGAGAAGGTACCAACACGTGGGACCGCTTCGAAATGCGCATCCACAAGCGCTTGATCGACCTCCACGCTCCTTCCGATGTTGTCAAGCAGGTTACCAGCATCCCTATCGAGCCGGGTGTCGAAGTTGATGTTACCATCAATGACCGATAAATTTGTTGTCCGAAAGATATGGTGGACTTTGTTCAGAACTTTTTTCTGAAATTTTCTTTACGGTGTTTTTCTTGTCGGATGGAATAATAAATTATTAAATATTATTGTTCCAACAAATCATGTGTCTTTCTTGGTCCTTCGTGCCCATTTCCATAACATTTATACTTTTAGACTCTAGTAAGGCTTCCTTGAGTAACTTCACGTACCACTCATCGACGATCTGAAGAAATCATGAATACTTTCAAAGGATGGATCACAGTTTTGAAGCTGTAGGTAGCCTACTGTAACATGAGAGCTTGAGAGAAAGTATGGAATAACAAATATGATGTCAAAATATATGGAGAGAATCATCGTAGGAAAGCTTCCTTAGTAGCGGTTGCAAATGTCATTCATCATTCGTATGATATGTTGGCAAACTGTTCCTTCCATACCCGATGCTCAAAGTGTCTTCACACAGCCATTCAATTGATAGAAACTAAGTTACCAACACGACAAGAGATTACAGTACTCCGGAATAGAAGAGTAACATGGACTATGATACCATTGTAACATGATCTAATACAAAACGATCACTAGAGGCAACCTATCCAACTTCTAAACAGCAGCAGACACAAACACTTCTCCTCTTCAAAGGGCTACTTATTTTTCTCCTGTCGTATATGAAAATGGAAGTTATTTGCAAACGAAAGTCGCAATTGCATTTTTCCAACATCAATCCTTTTACTCGAATGTTAAAAAGGCTGTTTCAAGAGTTACACATGGCTGTTGTGTGAAATGAACCGAGTAGGTCATTAAAATATTTATTTGTGGTCTACTCTAGCACTTAGTTCAACCACAACTTCTCACTTCCGTCTTCCTTCAACTTCTTCCATGCGGCATTGGTCTCTTCGATAACTTCCTTTGTGTAAGCAACATCCAAGAACTTTTCGTCGAATCCGAAGGAGTTGAGAGGCTTGTCATCAGGGGTCTTGTACCATCGGAACCATTCGCGGATTCCGTCCTTGACGGCAGCAGGAACATCATCGATGTCATTGTATTCTTCGGCAAGAGGATCATCAATAGCAACGGCAACAACCTTCCAGTCCAATTCACCATCATCGATCATGGCCAAGACACCAAGGGGCTTGACTTCCTTCACGGTTCCCATTGCGAGGGCAGATCCTCCGATTTCGACAACATCGATAGGATCGTCATCACCGAAGCACTTGAGTTCGGGGTGTTCGACGTTGGGATCTTCCCATGTCTGGGGAAGGCATCCTGTTTCGTAAAAAAAATGTAAAATCGATCGAAGCATTGGTCGCACAAACAACAGAAAGATTTTCATGAGTTTGCGACCAAAAAAACTGCAGGATTTTCACCGCATGTTTGTTTTCTCGATTTCGTTACATTGGTCGCAATCAAAGGAAAAACACGTACCGTAGTTCCAGAAGATAGGTCCGTGGTAATCACGAAGGACTCCCTTCTTGATGTCCTGGGCGATGGGGTTGGATTCTTCCTTGGTGGCAACCTCCATTTTGGCCTTGGTCATCTTGGGGATCTCAACAACCATGTTGTAGGTTCCCTCGGTTTCTCCCTTAAGAGGGATGTCGTGCCATGGGGAGATGGCCTTATCGGACTCGGTGAATCCCAGTCGGAAAGATTCGGTACCAGCTTCTCCTTTGGTTTCAAGGCCGTAGGCAGCAAGAGCGGTGGAGAGGGCTCCTCTAGGGGCAGGGCTGAAAGCCGATGCGTATCCGGAGAAAGCAAGGACGGAAAGAACAGAGGTTTGGAACTTCATCTTGTTTTTCTTTCTGTTAGAGGATTGGTATGGGTTGTGAGGAGATGTGAGAACAAGACTGCTAAACGATCGAGACAAAGACAAGGAGAATCTTGGTGCGGACAGCGTCGTCGTTAATCGGGCGAGCATGGCGTTTGCGAGATAGAGAAGCACTGATGTTTTGTCCTTTGGGATGACACTTGGAAGACCACGTAGATTTTGGCCGTGATTTTCCCTAGCATACTCGAGTCGAGTGCGCGGTTGTTCACGTTGTGGCGGCTACCAACGTCATAACAAGAACGCTTTCAACACCGCACAATATTTTTATCTACGGTACCGGTAGACTTTTGAAGGAGTTTGAAATTAAAATCTCATTCTTTTGGTCATAGGAATCGAGTTGATTTGAGTCATAGGAGTCGATAAAAATTATTTCTATTATAGTACTGACTTAGCTTTTTACTCTTTTCATGACTGAAAAATGTGCTTGACGTCATCAACTTGCAATGAGTCACGATAAAAGTGGCATGTATCGTGCTGTAACGCTAGTCGTTGACTTTAATTACTGTAATGCGACACTCGACTAGGAAAATCCTCACCGACATCGAATAGGCGGAACTAAAAGTCTGAAGAGATATCTCTACCCGTAGGCACAACAAAAGAACGGAAACCTTGAAATGGATATTCGAATTGCAAGTTCTTAGTTCTCATTGTTTCTTTTGATAGTTATTGTAGCAACAGATTCCATCAGTCAAAAGCCTAAGCCACACTAACCACTGGGAATAACGATGAAACTTGCGGTTTTCCTTCCGTTGCTCCTTGCAGCCAACAGCTATGAGGTCGAGTCTTTTTCCCTTGGCCGGACTACGACGAAGTCACCAATGATTCGACTGAACGCCGAATCTCCGTCGCAACAAACAGCAACCGTCGACGAGCAGATGTCTGAGGTTGGAAGCGAAAAAAAAGAGTCTTTGGTAGCAAAACGCCCTTCGACAATCTACGTCCCCCTCAGTTTTGAGGAGATGGTCAAGCAGGTGTCCTCGGCTATGGAAGATGCGATGAAGGAAGGCAAGAATCGTCAAACGCTGAGAATTTTGTTGCCAAGAAGTTCGGACAACGATCAACTTGKACAATACTATGAAAAAAGTGTCACGGACCCCGATCCGTCCTTTTACGTCGACACCGTCCTGGTTCCACCGGACGAGACTTGGCAGGGCGGAATCATGCAACTCTATCGCGCAGCATCCCTTGCATGCCAAGAAATTTTGCGGTGCGTATACATGAAGTTTAGTGTCGATTTCACCTTTTTTTGGAGGGGGGAATTCAAGCGGTGGGCTGCCATAATTGCAGTCATTTCTAGATTCGAACCCAAGTTGTGTGTGCATTTCGAATATTGGACAGTGTACCGTGTACTTATCCCAATTCTGGTTGCTTTCTTYGTTGTCTACGGAAATTCCTACTTTCTTCGCAATACGATCATGTAATATCAATTGCAGACGATATTCCAGAAACGCCCAGGGAGGAGTCGTACCGAGATTGCAGGAGGACCGATCCTTCGACGAGAGTGGTGTCGACGGTGTTGGGTTGTGGATCACGCAGGGTGCCGCTCCCTCTGACGACGTCTCGTGTTTCGTGCAGCCCAGCCAGGAAACGATCGATGGAATCGAGCGCATTTCCAGCCAGGCGGGGGAGCGCATGGTAGCCCTGATCAACCCTCAGTGGAGAATCGTCGATGATGCCCTCGACGCGGCGTCGAAAAAGGATGGCATGTTCGGACAGTTGGCGTCCTTTCTTGGCGGCAAAGGCAATTCGTTGAAGCGGCTTGAGGATTTGGGATTCGAAAATATTTATATTATGGAAGGCTATGTCTGTAAGGGCGGCAACGTTCGGTTGATAAAACGATTCGACACCGAGTGGTACGTGTTTGCGGAAAACGACGACGGTACAGATTTCATCGAATGTGGAAGTTCCAAGGAACGACCGTCCTACCAAGACGTCGACAAAATGCTCGATGACAAGGGGATAACTCTTAAATATACTCGAGACTTCGGCTTGTCGCCCAAGCTTTAACGGTGAGATTGAACGATTTTGAAAGATAAAACATAATATTCGGTGATTCATACAACCAAGAACAGAAACAGAACGCAGCTGCTCCAGTTCGATTTGGGCGCTCCTACTCCCCTTTCGTTGTACTGATATCGACGGCCAATTTTCAAAGGACTGAGCAAAATCTAAAGAATTAATTTCGTAATTTTTTAGTGATACAGCTTGAATAGTATTCTATTTCTTGAGAGACTTGTGGAAAAAACGAGGGTAAACATGTCGATGGTTGGAGTAGAGGGGTTGTATTGTACAGCATCGAGACAAGGAACAGAGAAATATGCAGAGAGAATAAAGTGGATACGGCGTCCCGTTGCGTCGTACCGGACATGGGGCATTCCATTGCGTACTAGTCCATGGAAGAGTTCACGGAAGCAATTAGGTGATTGACTGTATGAATTGTTTGCCATTTCACTTATAGCTCCACCGTGTCCTCCGCCGCGTATTCCCTCGAGGCATCGCTCGGCAGCGATGGGACCCGAGCCGGGAGGCACTCATTCATATCGGTGACCCCCGTTGGAACAAAGTTCAGACCGGCCTGCCGTTGTAGAGCGCAAATCTCGCACGTAGCGGATGAACACTGGTGGACATCCGTGGAGATACCCTTGACCAGGGAACTCTTGTTGTATTCAGCATCGTAGTTGTTTGGCTGGGTGGGACTGCGGACGTTTCCAGTGTATCCCGTCCAATGAGAAATGACCGAGTCTCCCTCTCCTACAATGTGAATGTCACGTGTGTTGTACTCGTGCTTCGCTATGCCTCCCTCACTGTTTCCGTCCGATCCATTATAGAACGTGTTGTCGTCGGCGCTTTCGTCCAGCTTGAGGTGAGAAATCTGCTCGATGTCATTGCGGTTCCGTCTACGAACAAACAACACCAAGAGCAAAATGAGCGCCAACAATCCGGTTGCGGCACCAATGAACGGTCCAGCCTTCATCTGCTTCGCTTGAGACAAATTCGAATCTTCAATGGCGTTAACGCCACTATCGTCAGTGTCTTTCTCTTCAATAGTGACCGTGCCAATCTGCTGCATGGGGTACCACGCTGTCACGTCGTCCATCAAGGAAAAGTATTCTTTCATGGACCAAGCAATTCTCTCATCGACATCAAACCGTTCGAGATCACCGAGGTAGTTGAGGACCGTTGTGCATTTTACTTCACAAACGTTGCCGTTGTCGCAAGACGAGTTCTCGTTGACAGCGTAGTCTGTTCCAAAAGCAATACAGGAAGTAACGAACAAAAGCAAGCCGTAAGAAAAAGAAAAATCCAACAAAAGGCCTGATCCCACGATGTAAGCCCAATTTAAAGAAGATGTTCGTTTACTTACCACAGTTCCAGTTCATGAGGGATACAAATTGCGATTCGTTCGATTCAAGGACTCTTGCATCGCCGTTCTTGTGGCTCCAGTAATAAGCTTCGGCCGTCTTGAGAGATTTCTCTGGGCATCCCACTACGTACAACGCAATAGGCTCGGTGACGATCGCGTCAAAGTGCAATCCCACGTCGACAGTGTCAAATGTCGAGTCTCCATTCATGTCAGCATCGGCGTCGTTTGCTCCGGCCGTCATGTCGACCGAAATCGACACCGAAATCTTGGATTCGTCCGTGTCGCTGCGTTGTACAGGTGATGCAACAACTTGCGCTAGGGCAGCGGATCCATTGGACGTTCGACCTTGGGCATTGGATTCGCTCCAGAAAGCAATTGATTCAGAAGTTCTGGAGGCAGGAAAGACTTCGCACAGTGGTTCGTTTCCAGCCGGGACAAAAGGCGCCTGAGTTCTGTCCGAAAAAGTTGTAGGAGCTGGCGATTCAGTAGGGGCTGGCGAGTCCGTGGGTTCCATCTCGGTGGGGCTGCTCGATGGAGTGGGGCGTTTCGTTTTGGTACTCTCGGCACCGCTGGGTTCGTAGCCTTCAGGGCAAATCTCGTCGGCATTCCCCACAGGGCTGGGAGTCGGTCTGTTCGTAGGTCTCGAGGTGGGTCTGTTCGTGGGCAATCGTCTGTTGAAACCGAAGTTCTTTCCATCCTTGCCTCCGCCCTTGCCCTTGCCACCACTTTTGCTTTTTTCAGATTTCTGCTTCTTGCAGCCCTTCTTACTGCCTTTACCTTTTCCTCTGTTGCGTCTCCAGGTATCGTTGGCTCCTCGCAAGTTTGTTCCGCTCATTTTTTTCTGGAGGGCTGAAACGTCTTCGATGGCAGAACTCAGATCCTCAGATTCTTCTACTTTGAGATCGTTGCCAAGTCTCAGGGAGCCATCCGAGGGTTTCAGATTATTACTGGCGCCCTCATTCATGGAAACAACCCATTTGCCGAGAAGTCCTTGCTCGCTACTACTTTCAAGTACATCGATCCCGTCGAGAGCCAATTTCCTAGGTTGCGAGGCTTCTGATGCCGCCGCAGATGCGCTCAATGCCAATGAGCTCAGCACGAATATTGTTAAGGGGAAGGAATAGGACTTCATGTTTTAAGTTTTGTTCTTGAATTGTAACCTGTACGGAAAGTATGGAATGAATGATTCAATGCTTGTATTGTACGTTTCTCCTTGTTCACCGATGATCCTGTGTCACCTGCAAGATATCGCTATTGTTGTTAGGTGCTGTTACCTTGAAGCGTCTTATGGTTCGTGTTGTAATATGAACCCTGATCCTTGTTTGTAAGTCTTGGTGTGTACCGTTTCGATCTTCTGGTTGATTGCGTTGCGGCAAAGTGCTGCGGAATGTGACACGAGAAGTGAGAACCGCACTGCTCGGGGTTGGGTCGGTACACAGATCGGCGCCAGTTTGAATCGTTCCTCCGTCCGAAACAGAACAAACCGCAATTAAGTCGTTTGTCCCTCGAAGCCATACAATTTTCTGTTCGTACTTACACTCTTACTTAAGGTAACTCGCACGATTCGAAGGCGCGAACGGTATTCCAATAATGTGCCTAATTACTTTACGCGTTTAAACAATCATTTTTTGTCTTGTTTGGAAATTTTGCGCGTCCTTGAGTCTTTTGAACGAGCCGGCCGGACTAGTCACGAAGAAGCAACTAGGGACGGTGAGTCTAGTGTCCCGTATGGGACTACCATAGTAGCACGGGTGCCATGGGGTAACTCCCGAAGCCGTCGCCAAAATCATGGATTAATAATGACCTTACGGGAAACCGGCAAAATAGTACGTACTTTACGAAGTTCTGTACCGTACGGTACTTCGTATCTGTACGTAGCACAGTACATCGTACATTTCATTTGACGTCCACGCATTCCGTGCTCGTATGCACTCGGAAGAAGCATGCAGGCCCTTGTTGGCATTTCAAAACCACCTCGGGGAGTCTCTAATTTGCATAGCAGCTCACCAAGGAAGAATAAACTATCGAAGTGCAAGTGATGGATTTAAGGACAAAAGCATGACGTAACGGTACCTTTTTGGGTTCGAATTAAGACGTGACAGCTTTTTAACGGTAGGGATTCTACAGGACTCTATGTGTGGAACAATAGTCTTAATTCAGACCACAACGGGCAAGCTGTCACTAAGTTCCACGTAGAACCAAAAAGGGACTATTTTATACCGTAAGGAGGATGCTGAAACTAAGGAGATACGGAGGACACTGCTGCTACTATTACGGAGGATGCTGATATGGACGCGATGCTGATACGGACGCTGATATGGATGCTGATACGGACACAATGCTGATATGGACGCTGATATGGATGCTGATATGGAGGCTCGCTGATACKGAGCCGCAGCCGCTGATACAGAGGCTAGCTGCTGATACAGAGCAGGCTTGCTGATATGATTTTTCCTCGATTTTGCTACTACTGGTAGTTACAGTGCTGTTCCTCCAAAACCACTCAGTCGATCGATCCACAACTTCCAGAACCTTGAGCCCTTAATGTAAGGATTAGCACAGTTGTCTTGTGAGCGCAATTGGTTTGATATTGATGAAGAACTAAGAGGTGACAGCTTGCTAGTATGCTGGAGGTTGAACCATGCCATGCAAACTACTATGAAGCAATATTTTTCTTAAACATGCCCTCTGAGTCTAGCCTTGGGCCTTCAGTGGCCTATCAGTGTGCATAAAACTTGGTCGCGTCTCCACAAAACCTCCTCGGAGGGAGGCGCTGCCCCTTGGAGCAGCTAGTAGAAGCATTCTTTCTAACGAAAGCTATGGTTCTGGCCATACAGTGCCTCTTCTAGTTCATGAGGTTAAATAAAACATTAAGATTCTTTTTTAGTATGCTGGAGGTTGTGTTGATGAGTTTTTTTTGGTGCGCAGAGAAATCAACCAGCCGGAAAAGGTTCTCTGGCAAGAAACATATACAATATGCACATGTATCAAAGGACAAGAGAAAACCCTTTCCGGCTAACGGATTCTCTAATTCTGATTGGTGCTTTTGCTAGAGTTAAGAAGGAACCAAAGATAGCTAAAAACTGGTGCATTTTATGTACTCATAACCTGTTAGAAATCAATAGTCTTAATTCAAACTCAAACAAGTATGTACCACATTGGGTCATTTCTTAGACTGGTTGTATAGTTGCTCCTCATCTGCTATTCCCTTCTGGTCTGTCATATACTGCACGATCTGCTGAATGGTGTTGTTTAGGATATCTCTTCCCCATCCAATGTAATCATTCTGCCAAGACTTGGGAAAGGATCTAAAAAGAATCTGTTTGATTTCTCTATCTGATAGTGGTTCCCTGATGCCATGAAGGATGTTGGCTCTGGCGCAACAGGTCTCAACTCTGTCAGCGTGGGCCTGACAGGAGCTGGTATGGGACTTTCTGATTGTGTCTGATTGTAAGTATTCAATGGCCTTGTCCCTAGCTCTCTTAGACGGTGCATAGAACTTCCTAAAGGTGAGCAGGGCTGTCTTCCAACAATGTGCCAAGTTGGTCCTTGGTACTTCTGCTAATCTGTTGTTGTTCCACATGCTGTTCCACTTCTGCCTGGGTCTGTGTGCAAGGACCATCTGCCACTTCTGATCTATCTGATCCTCTGGTAGTTCCAAATCCACTATTGCATCTTCAAAGTCTTCCTGTACATGGAATAGTTCTTGCACTCCATGCTCCCCGGAGAAGGTTAAGCAGTTCCTTGTTAGCTTTCTTACTGGGCCCCGAAGGTTTACAGTGATGGAGACTGTCTTCAGTTGGCTTAAATCAAAGCTGTTAATTAGGCTGAGACAGGATCGATGTGTGTTTCGATGTTGTTTGGGAGAGGAGTTGGCGTTCGATTTCACCATGGTCGATTCATGTATTTGGTTGTTTTTCTTAATGGTTGATTAATTTTGATACACGAAAACAGGTAGTAATTACTGTGCACAAGATACTTGTTCTCTTAGTATGTTTGGTGTGTATAAAAATCGAAATTATGATTAAGATTATAAAGCACATTCACAAGAATTCCGAAGTTCTGATTAGATCCTCATGTAGATCTGGTACTGATTCTACACGAGGGTTCTTCTACTCCGGGCTCGTGACATCTTTGTTCTTTGTAAAGTACTATTCTTGTTCTTGATCGTACCTCGTATTCTTAGACCTCTCGGTACGATGGATTGTATGATAAATATGTATGAATAGTACCTTATGATATATCGTATAGCGTGGGCCACGTGTTTCCTGCTGAAATTATTGTACATTTTTGAATATCGTATATTCGTACATGTATATCAATGAATGTTCGTAGTACACCGTACCCCCCCCCCCC
>CAACVS010000291.1:0-18593 GCA_900660405.1 Pseudo-nitzschia multistriata | reverse complement strand
GCTGATACAAGCCGCTGATACAAGCCGCTGATACAAGCCGCTGATACAAAGGCTGATACAACTTGCTGTTAAGGAGGCTTGCTGTTATGGAGGCTTGCTGTTATGGAGGCTTGCTGATATGGAGGATGCTGATACGAGTCACTGGTGGTAACACTTCATTTTCTCAAGCAAATTCTATTTTTCACATAGTTGTACCTTTAGCTAATATAGCTCTATAATTATATGTACTTCTATGCTATTTATATTTACTAGTATGCTCCAGCTCAAGCTCAACCACAAACATCTAGATCTAGATCTAGATCCTACTACTAGTAGTACTACTACTTTGTGAAAAACAGAAGTAGTACCAGAAAAAGTAATACTAGTAGTTGCACTTTCAGTACTAAATATACTACTGGTTAACTACTAGTACCACTTCATTTTCTCAAGCAAATTCTATTTTTCACATAGTTGTACCTTTAGTAGATATATCTCTAGTAGATATCACTACTAGTAGATACAGCTCCAGCTCCCCCTCCAGCTCCAGCTCCAGCTTACTACTACTACTACTAATATTGATATATTATATTAGTAGTAGTAGTACTACTACTATGTGAAAAACAGAAGTAGTACCAGAAATAGTAATACTAGTAGTTGCTGTACTTTCAGTACTGCCTAGATCTACTACTGGTGGTTAACTACTTCTATTTCATTTTCTCAAGCTACTAATTCTATTTTTCACATAGTGCAAGCTGTAGTGCTAGCTGTAGTGATAGCTTTAGTGCAAGCTGTAGTGCTACAAGTGCTACTATGTGAAAAGCAGTACTCACTGATACACACTCACTGTGCCCTTTCACCACTGATGCACACTCACCTGTACTATACTACCGGTGCCTCTACTACTAGTAGTAGTACGTCGGACGTAGTAGTAGTACTAGTACTAGTAGTACTTTGTAGTACTAGTCCTACTAGTACCAGTCTAGTAGCTAGTAGTAGTACTACTACTACTACTAGTAGTAGTTAATAATAATAATAACTGAAACCTACTACTATCAGTAGTAGTAGTACTACTTCTAGAAGGATCTGATAACCTCTAGTACGCACGAATTAGCACAAAATATATATATTAGGGGTGAGGTTATTGTTGAATATTGAACACTGATTCCCAATACAGTGCGTTCGACTTCCACTGCCACCGAAGCAGACCAATCACATTGAATTCGGTTGATTGATTTACCCTCACAGACTTGTCTGGTTTGTTTGTTTGATGGGTCTGTCTCTACATCGTATCTTACGAAAACTCGCTTTCTGTTGAAGCAGCCAAGTGCTCTACATGTTGCTACAGCTACCACAGATAATTCGCATGTTACAACTCAGTCGAATCGAAATCACATCGACATCAATCCATCTTCTCAGTCGAATTTTGGCGTAACCTGCTTGTCATATTAAAAGCGAATACAAAGAATAGTTTGGAGCATCTACTAATCATTTCTTTATTTTTTGTTCGAACCAACCGAGACGCGATTTACACCCATGCTTCGTTTGACAAGATCCAAATCGGCGCTGCTTATGCACCACCGAAGAGCCAGTAGCATTCTGAGATGGATGACGTCAGGTGTCAGAGCAGAACCGGCGACGGGGCTCTTTGACAAAATAGCGTTTATTGGAACGGGGAAAATGGCTCAGGCCATGATCGATCCTCTTATAACCAACGGTTATCAGCCAGCTGAAAAGGTTTGCGTTTACGATGTATCGACGAAATCCATGGAAAAGATGAAATCTGTATACCCCGATATTCAAACATCAGAATCCATCGGTGAGGCAGTACACGATGCGGAGTGTATAGTTCTGGCAGTCAAGCCACAAAACATCAACGTTTCCTTTTGGAACCAGTTTCCCTCCTTGGAATCCGACAGCGACAAAGGTGGTTCGGGTTTTCGTGTGCGGAAGGATGCAACTCTTCTCAGCATTTTGGCGGGAACACCGGTCAAAGACTTTGCACCCTCGGGAATATCGAAGATCGTGAGAGGGTGGGTTATTGAAAACGCGGCGACTATACCTTGCTCACTCGTTCTTGGTTATTATCATTCCATGTTTGCATGCCTTAACATTGTCGTTCTGTCCTACGATTTTACTCGTGTAGCATGCCAAATACGCCTTCAATGATCGGAGAGGGCATGACTGTGTGGTGTTGTACTCCAAGTTTAACCAGTTGCGATCGACAATCAGTTTCCAAACTACTGAATACATTTGGCAAGGCGATATATGTCGACGATGAAAAATTTGTCGACATGTCAACATCGATCAGTGGAAGCGGTCCGGCTTGTAAGTATTCCGATCTATTGAACAAAATAACACAAGGAAAAGTTGGTAAAACAGTTTGAAAAACAGAAGTCAGTTATTGATTCTTTGTGATATATTCTTACAGATAGTTCGCTTATCTATTTTTCAACGTTTTGTTGTAGATATCTTCATGCTCATGGAGGCAATGATTGATTCGGGCGTGCATATGGGATTCTCCAGAGAAACTGCAACAACGCTGGTACATCATACTTTACTGGGTACGTCAAAGAAATTGTTACTTGAATTTAGATGAAAAGCTTCGATGTTTCGTGGCAAAATAATTATATGAACGACAAAATCGACGACCCAGGGAGAATGTGTTTGTTTTCTTTCACGAAAATCTTCCGTCTCAATGCACATTTTTTGGTACTACTCGCCCTCAGGATCGACCCTTTACGCTATGGAAACAGGTGAACATCCTGCAATTCTCCGAAATTCAGTTACATCGCCTGCAGGAACGACTGCCTCAGCCATATATGAGCTTGAAAAGGGAGGGCTAAGGCCACTGGTGAACGATGCCATTTGGGCTTGCTATCGACGGTCACTAGAAATGGGAGGGCACAATTCATCAGTAGGACCACGCATGATTTACAACATGGGAGAGAAACCGGCTACAACATTAACAACTCATGAAATTCATTACATGGATAGCGACATTCATACTGCCAACGTCCCCAGTGGCGAAATGGTGGATCTGGTAGATAGCAAAGAAAATGGTATCGGTGGCAAACGAGGGAATAATACCTGAGTTGCACTGCACGTCGACCATTTGTACAAAAGCCTACGTCCTTTTCAACAAATAGAATTATTGTTCATCTGCTGCAATTCAATCGAGGCACTCATATCAAAAGGAGTTAAATTAAACAACTGAATAAAAACCTAGAAAAACTCATGGCCGCATCTCTCTTTCCTGCCAATTGTGATCTTGACGCAGCCATTATTGCAGTTTGGTTGCTTTAGGATGACGTTTGGAAATTGTCAATCTAAAAGTAACCCTGGGTGTACGCATAGATGATAGCAACCAATGCGACCATAATAATCATAACTGACGACCCTCCTGTCTGGTTAGCTCTCTTCTCTGCTGCGATCCTCACTTTTTCGAGTTCCTCTTCGGACATTTTGTATGTCCCGATCAAATATTTTTTAAGTTCGGCACGGGCCTCAGCGGAGTGTCCGATGTCTTCAAAAAATTCATCAGCATTTTGACCAGATACATCCAACATTACTTCTGCTCCACCGGGATGGTCGTCCAAATATTTCGAGACGTCATATACCTTTGGTCCTCCTGATATTTTGTAGAGAAATAAATGTTGAGAAATCACTCAATTCCAAAACAAACTCAAAATAGCGGAACTATTACTCAACTCTAGGGCACAAAATAGTTCAAAAAATGTTTTCGACTGATCCCAAGTGGAAAAAAGGTTCCGTCGAAACCAAAACTGCCACCGAGTGTCGATCAAAAGGTATTCTTGTCACTTCGCTACTGCTGTTGTATATGTAACCATGCTCAATTGGTAGAGCGGCTTCATTCATCCACGACGCAAATACAAGTTTTGCTTTGCGACTGACGTACCATTGTTTTCGTTTCCAATGATCATCCAGCAATCATCCTCTGATGTGTGCTTCGAAACTTCTTCGGAAGTGTATTCTTTGAGTTGGTCTGACTTGCACATGGTCTTCGAAGTTGCAGTACTTGATTTCAAAGTTAAAGAGTCGTCAATGCGACCAGTGGTGGGGTGTGCGAGATGGCGAGAAGATGCATCGTACTACTACTCTTCTTGCTTGCCTGTATTAGGCACGTGTACCAGTACTCCTACTTCCGCAGAATCCTGTAAGTCTTTGATGATGATGGGTGAGCATTGAACCTGCTACGTAGACAGTTTTGCCCGCGATCTCTTTTCTGTAGGGAGGTAGAGCCACGACTACAGTACGAACGTACTGTTCTAGGTACAAGTACTAGGTACCTGTATGTACTACTGCACAGTAATTTTGCATAGGAAAAGTAGTTTCGAAGTTTCTACGAACGGTACGTACTTACTTGGTACGATGCGATGGGTACAATGATGAAACAACAGTACATCGTGGTCTACGATAACGTGGGTATCGTACTCCTGTACATATTGTAGGAATTTCTTATCTCTTTAGTGAAAGCACGCGTTAGGACGGTAGTTTTATTTAATACGTTCCGTAAAGTAATCAAGTTTGCAAACCTGTGAATGGTTCGTAGACAGATCTCTATCAAAACGCACGGTATGAGCACGAACCACGTCAACTACGCGCCAGTGGGGGATACATTATTCAAAAACAAAATCCGAACTTCCGAAGAACTCTCCTCAGTCGTACTCATGTTACGAGTCCCTACGTACTGTGCTGTTCCTGTTCGTTATGATTTGTATTCGTACCTGTATTACGTACTATGCGTACGGTACAACCGTACGGTAGACTAATGCAAGCAGTGGAGTTTCATCAAAAGAACCGAGAAAGTTGAATCGTAGAATCGCTTGAAGGCAGGCAGCTATGGAATGACTTGGAAAGATCTAGAGCTTGTAGTTTGTAGACTTTAGCGGTTAGACGAATGAATCTTATTTAGATCAAACTTCTTCTCGAAATAACATTTCAACCCATGCAGTCGATGCCGAAATATAGATGTCGGCATCCAATCAAAATCCAGGAGCATCAAGCAAGCTCAATACTAGTCCAACTCCATACCCAGTTGCTCGCTCGCCTTTTGTTCCAGGGCCTGCCATATCGACATGAAGCCAGCCACCCTCGTAAGATTCATCTAAGTGCGACTCGATAAAGTGACCAGCGCAAGAAGTTTGTGCATTGGATCGATCTTTGACGCTATTTTTCATATCTGCGACTTCCGATTTAAATTCGTCCATCAACAGCTCGGGTGCGTACAGCAAGGGAAAACAAAGGTCACCCGAATGCATGCCGCATTTCATCGCTCGTTTTTCTACATCTTCATCGTTTGAAAGTATTCCAGCGTGTTTCTTGCCAGTGGCAACCAACTGAGCTCCGGTGAGAGTGGCCATATCAACCACCAAATCAAGATTTTCGATGTGTTTTGTTGCGTGGGCAACTCCGTCTCCCAGCACAAGGCGACCCTCTGCGTCACAATTATTCACCTCCACCGTTTTCCCACTGTACATCGAAAGAATATCGTCATTTCTGAATGCCGTCGGGCCGATTGCGTTCTCTGCCAGACATAAGATACAGTGAACCTTTTTCTTCACTCCAAGTTCGGCGGCGCTGAAGAAACCGCCCACAAGTCCTGCTGCACCGCCCATATCGTGCTTCATACCGCACATTCCTGCAATAAAATGAAAGAAGAAATAAGTTTCATTAGCACTCAACCACGTCAGCTTTTCTCAGTGCAATGAAAATTATTGTCACTTAACATCAAAAGGTCCAAAGTCGATCCTTACCTACTTTTGGTTTCAAGGAGAGACCACCTGTGTCATAGACAATACCTTTTCCTACCAGCGCCACAGTTTCGTCGCCACCGCCATCATACTCGAGTAGAACAAGTCGGGGTGGACAAACTGCTGCTTTCCCAACTCCATAAAGTCCACCGTATGATTTCAGTTCATCTCCAACCAACTGTTTGAAGGAAATTTTTGGATTCATCTTGGCCAAACTTTCTACTTCTTCTGCAAATTGAGTTGTGGTCAACAGTTCCGGGTGTGAGTCTACCAACCGCGCAGCGAGTTGCACTCCAGAGGCAACAGTTTGAGCCGCCTTCAGCTGCTCGCTGTTGTCCACAAAGGTACCATCTGATTTGCAAAATGCCACATCAACCTTTCTCTCTGCAGGTTTGTTGGATTTCAATGAAAATAATGGAAAGGCTTTTGCTACGCTGCTGGCGAGGGGTCCAATTGCAAAGTCGTCCGTAAGAATCACAACACGAGAATTTCCTTTGGCAGAGCCTGCTAGCTTCGTGAGTGAATGGACCGACATTGGATGGTTGTGCCTAGATACCTTGGAAGGCAGAGCTCCAAGAATAACTTTGTGGACAACAGCATCAGTGTCGAGCTTAATCATCGTTGTGGACTCTCCTCCTTTGTCAGAATCAATCCCTTCTAACATGGCATCATAAATCGGAGAATCGAGGTTCTTCAGGCCAATAGGTTCCAACAAATCTGGTAAGATTTTTTTCAACGAATTAGGCTTCCCTATGATCATCGTGGAGTTGTAGTTCTCGGCGTTCTCAAGGTTCGAGCCAAAACTCAACGATACAGGATTTGCTGACAAAGCTGAACCCATGGCCATCGACATCGGACTTGCCGACAAAGCTGTACAAAGCCCTCGCATTATCATGACTTGATGTTTCAGAATTACGATTGGCTTTGGTAGAGATCTGGAATAGTGAGCCCTAGTAATAAATTGGATCAACCACAGCTTTTAACCGGCAACCCGTACTGTACGTACCGGTACCGTACTGCCTGAATCACGAATTTTGCAACGACTGTACGGTACCTCGTACAGGGGTCATAATTTAGACCCCTGACCTCGTACTCGTACGCACACGTGACGACTAGGCGGGGGGTTAGGAACTACGAGTACTTACCGTAGGAACTAGGGGTGAACCCTTTCAAAAAAAGATCCCGTACTATCGGTACGGTATCTACCTTACGAACTCTCTAAATGCAGTGAAATACGTTCCGTACTGAACGTATCAGAAGTACTGTATGTACTTGACCGAAGCGTAGGACGCTGGTAGTCGTGTCTGCATTGGTATTGGTAGTCGTATCACGTTCCTACTCGTATCGTACTTTCCCTCAGGGTAGTACGAGCACCTTACGTACGTACCGGTACCGTACGTACGAACGGAATCGCACACGCGCTACTGTAATGCCGTTCGTTCAGTTCCGAGCAAGAAGCAAAGCTGTGATGATTTTTACAGAAGAAAATCTACTTTCTGCACTTACCGGTTGAAAATTTGATTTGAGATCGAGTTCAATTGTATTCAATGAGTTGTATCGGATGAAACGAAGGAAGTCCAAGATGCGTGCCTTTGTACTTCCACTCGTTGTCTCAATTGCGTCGGCTGAAATTTTGGGCTCTTCGAAACTAAAAGACTTAAGCAAACAACTGCGTGGTGACAATGAAAGTCTTGTCCGCCCCAATCCGTCAGAAGTAACCGCGAAAGCTCAAAAAGATATTTGCCCATTCGTGATATCTTCACTTGTTGAAACCGTCAGATCCAGCGAAATATTAAGCGTGCGTGCTGACGCTGCGGAAGTTCTGCATTTGTGTACCACCCGCAATGCCGCAAATCGAATGGACATCGGCCTTGCCGACAATGGTCAGATCTTCGAAAGTCTGAAAGATGTCATTCATTCCGGAATGAAAGCAATTAAATCCATCGAGAAAATGAACCCAGAAAGTGACTTAGACCACATTATCGCAATCGGTAGCGAAGCTGGGAATGCTATCGCACATGCATCCGAGTCAATTTGGATTCTGAGTTACAATAATGAGCACAATCAAAAGGGTTTCTTCGAGGCTGGCATAGTGGAGGAGCTTATCGACAGCATTAAATACTGTCCTGTCTTCTTTGATCGAGATGGATTCTGCAGTGCGGCGAACATGTGGTCATTTGCGGCACTCCAAAACCTGGCAGCTAGTTACTGTGACACGGAAACTGGATATTGCGATTGGCAGCGAAACGACGAAACCCGTGCGCTGACCCTTCCGAAGGGAGTAAAAAAAATGTCCACGGTTGACAAGGAAATTCGTTCGAAAATCATGGATCAAATCAAAGAAAAGGATGCACGAAGTTTCAGGAATCTTTTGAATTACTTCATCTGTGGTGGTCCAGTGAACTCCCCTCACGATGAGACATATTCTTGGCCTGGAAGAGCTACGTATCCAAATTCGATTTCACATCCCGAAATTGTGCCGTGGGCTGCTATTGGCCTGCTGAAAAGTTTGGTGATCGACGAAAGTACTCGGCGATATCTCTCCGAGAAGAATGAAGAAAACGGGGAACTTTTCATGTGCCTTTGCGACGTCTTCAAGAATACTCCTGATTGGTTGGAGGAAAATAAAGCAACTATTGCAACATATCGTATGGGTTGGGATGACTATTGTCCCGATGTTCACGATCGCTGTGTGGACAAAGAAGGCTGGGTTGAATCTGAAACTGGAAAGACATGTTCAGATTACGAGTCTGAAAGACTTTGTGCAGACATGGGCATGAAGTTAGGCGGAGGAATTCCAGCTAATGAGGCTTGTTGTGTTTGTGGAGGAGGCACACAAATTGAATCGCAAGGCAAGATGACTACTGGAACTATGAGAGATTTTCAAAGAATATTACAGACTGGCGGCGACAATGGAGGAAAAAACCAAAACTGTGGCAAATAACGTCCGTTCTCATTATAACTTTGAAATGTTTTGTTTGATGTGGTATCAAGGGATATTACAGAATTGTGTTGCAATGTAATCCAAATGATTAGAGCATTGGAAATGCAACCAGGTTAGCACTTAGGTAGTGCAACAACTTCAGACTGAAGTTAAAATCTTCAATTTTTTTGCTTCTTTCAGTAAGCAGCATCCTTTTTCATAGTCAGGATAAAAGATAGCCTAGGCTTCCCCAGGTCCAAGTGCCTCTTTTCCTCCATGAGATTAAATAATGCAGTAAGCAATAATAAATACTACGGTACTAACCATTACTGTATGAGTATTTTTAATTTTATTTTACTTGAAACCTAAAACCAACAAGTAATGCCGGATTCAATTGTTTTGAAATAATACCGTAGATTTGCTGCCAAGTTGCAATTTATTCATTGTCGCGCACGTATGGTATGGCTACGTACTACTTGTAGGCGTATGCACTGTATTGGAAACAGGCTCCGGTACGGTATGGTACGAACCACACTACTAAAGTATTTTATAACAATGACAACCTGATACGAGTTCCGTACGGACCGGTAAGATACTGGTGCTTTTCAGAAGAAACTTGGAACTCAGAGCTAAGACCATTGCATCGGTACTAGTACTCTGCCATTTGGATCGGCATTTCGTTTTGAGGTCGACAATGGGTACCGCAAAGTTTAATGGATCGATATTTTTTGCCGTTTTGGTTTGTTTCTTTTTGTGCGCTCAAACAAACGGCACGTTGTCGCAAGCACAAGAAAAGATTGGCAGCAACGACGAACCAAACTGCAGTGGAAGTGACGTATCGAAGGATGGGGAGATATCATATTGCCGCGAGCATCAACAGCTTCATGTGCCAGACGGTTGTCGGTTGGTTCTTGCCAAAGTTCCCAGCAGTTTAGAAGAAGCCAATGACGGAGATCAGTGGGGCACATACACAATGGTGCCTAGAAAGAAAGGAACGCCTGTGAGCAAAAACGGCGACATTGTAATCCAGTGGTCAGATCCCATTCCTGCGTCATCATATGATTTTATCCAAAGTAAGGATCATCGGATGCTTCGATGGATGACATGGAATGGTCAAGAAACGGGTGGTCAATACGAAGGTCAAGCGGTCGAATCTCTGGTCACAGGGATTGGCATGACTGCCCGGTCAACGACGAAGAAAAAACACAGGAGGAATAATATGTTGCCATTGGTACCACGTGTCGACGATGGATCTTTAACCCGATTTGATTCCCCTGGAGCGGGAGCTATCACTCGGTATCACAACTATACTTGGTGGTTTCTAAAAGATCTCGAAGCCGGAGACGAGCTAGTATATTCGGTCGAAGGAAAAACTTCTTCATCTCACACTCAAGTCGCCACAGCGCAGAATAAAATAAAAGACGATAACGAGCGAGAGCGTCCATCTTTGGAATACTTGAATGCCAATGGTTATTGTCTCGACAACATGCGTCCTCGAAAGTCACGTATCGAGGGAGCTGGGAGAGGTGCCTTCGCAGTTCGTGATCTTCCCTCAGGTTCAGTGGTTGCACCAGTACCCGTCGCACTTGTTCATCGCGATGAGCTACGCACATCGAATTACAACCAGCATCAACTCGTATTGAATTATTGTTTCGGTAACAATTCTTCTAGTTGGTTGCTATTTCCGTACACACCAATTGTAAATCTCATCAATCACTACAACAAACCCAATGTTGAGTTGCGTTGGTCCACCGCAAATCGGCAGAGCGATGGTAACTTCAATACCACCAAGACGATGTTCTTTGAATTAGTCGCTACACGTCCAATAAAAATGGGAGAAGAAATTTACCTCGATTATGGACGCGATTGGGAAGATTCTTGGTGGAAACATGTGCGAGAAACTTGGAAACCTAGCAATATGCACTATACCCCATCATATGTTATGGACGATGCGATTAAAATGATACGAACAGAACAAGAGCAAAAGGATCATCCCTATCCAGACAATCTGCTGACGTCCTGCTTTTATCGTTATTCAGATCGTAGTGAAGAAGAACGAATCACAGCTGAAAACAATATAAACAAGGAAAGCCTTACAAGTTTTCGATGGCATCTCACCAAAGGTTTATACGATATGAAAAATCTTCGGCCTTGTAAGGTACTCAAGAGAATTGAAAATCAATCAGGACGATCTGCATATGCTGTTCGTATTCTGAATCGGCCTGGACTCGACGTTGGCGAAATAATACCTAGAGGCGAACTACATATTGTGACTCACGTTCCAAGAGCGGCGATACGATTTTCGGATAAGGAAGGAACGACAGATCAACATCTGCAGTACGCTTTCCGCCACGAGATAGGTCTTCCAGAAAAGCTTATACCTAGCTCCTGGAAGATTTCAGAAACTGATAATTCATTGATGAAACAAAAGGAACCATAGTCACACAGAGTCGGGGATACAGATATCACTATTTTTGGCTGCTGCACATTACCCGAGATTGAGAAACTCTGAGGGGTATTTAGGAGCATTGTTCCTCTTGGCGAAATTGATCCGGCTATTGTGGTGCCTCTTCTATTTCACGAGGTCAAAAGTGTACGAGCTTCTTTTGAACTTGTCTGGGGTTGCTCATTAGTTGTTCATCTCACCAGTAAAATTGGCATTCCACCAACACATTGAAGTAGTGAAAAGATGACAGCTTGCACCGCGAGATTAAAGATGCAATTTGATAATCTACCACCTTACTAGTACTAAAAAAGTAGAGAACGAATGAGTTTTGTGAGAGCTTAAAATTTCAAACAAATTGAACTTGTTTACACAGGAACAACAAGCGCTACTTTGCAACACATATTAAATGAATTACCTCCTACCAGCTCTGCGCTGTAGAGTACCACAATTTTGATTGATCAACTGCTTCTGGGAGTAGTGGAGTGAAGGTTTCAAGAAGTGCAAGAAAATACTGCTACAGTAATATCGTGCTTGTTGTTCATACTGTACAATACCAAAATTTCAGAAGAAGCAGTTTTGAATTTCAATTTATGACTGAAAAATTTAATCCCTGAGTTTCATCACTTGTAGGCCATAGTTCTGATGGGTCATGATTTCAGGGAAGTTCATAACACATTAAAACTTGTGTTTTTGTGTTCAGGGGAAAAAATAAGAAGTCTCACCATAATACTTCCTCTGTCCCACTATGACTTTACCGTGACTCTGATTTTGCTGTCCCTGTTTGAAAGTCCCCTAATTTACTTAACACTTTCCAATATTTTCGTTTCACCCCTAATTAAATAAGACTGTGTACAATACGTGGAATCAGTACCAGATACTAGAAATGAGCATGCGTGTGAATAAAAAGTATTTTTGTACATGAAATTAAACAGCCTATTAACACGGGAAACAATATGTTGACAATGGTATGGTGCACCTCTGTCAAACAAGAAATGACCATACAAGAAAGTTCTCCTTGGTAATTTGAATAACAGCCTTATAAAATACTAGACCTACACTAGCATGTGCAACTAGTGGCATAACAAAAAGACTGTTGGAACCCTTTCAACCAATAATTTCAAAATGACATGATTGAAAGGCTCTGTTTGAAGGCTTATTCCAATCTTTTGATAAGCATAATCGAATAAAAAAGAACCATCTAAATTACCCAAATATTGAGCTTATTCCAATAGCAAACATGTTAGGGTGCAATCATTCTGGCACGGAGGAAGTACCTAGTATTTTGCAGAGATTCTAATCATGGCAGATGATCCAGGAGGGGTAAAATTTCATCGTTTGTGCTCAAATGAGGTGGGGAAAGGATCAATCTCCTACTAGTAGTAGTAGTACTAGTTGTCACATTGGTCTTACCAGAATGAGCAGCCCACCCCCTCCATTGCTTCATTTTTGACCAGTTATGCTTTTGAATTGAGAAATTTTTGTTGTTTGAGTGAACAACGATGTGACAGGTGAGTTTAATGGTGGGAAGAAGAATTAAAAGCCATGATCATATTGCAACAAGTACATGATGGGCCTAGTACTGGAACCAGTCATGTAGGACCAGTACTAGCAAGGACCATTTGTGGAACACTCAGGGATCCACAGCAGATCTATAGTACAGGACTGGAACTACAGGACTAGAATCAATCATGAGTCCCCACAACTGGACCGACACATATATAGGTTCCAGTCTAAACCCTAGTACTAGTATGTACTATGTACTACTACTACATAATACATATATAGAATTCCTATTCTCAATGACAATGCTTTCCAACAGAATCAGAACAGAACTAATGAGTTACTGCTTTGACAATGAGTTATGTTCTGAAGCCCCTCGGTAGAATCTATCATCAAGATCTACAGGGGATGGAAACTAGGGAAATTAGTTCCTGATCACCTACAACATGGAGAACCGTGTAAAAGGAGATCTAGACCTATACATCAGATAATTCATTATAATTCAGTTTAAACACTATTCTAATTCATCTGTATACATTATTTCTTTGAGAACTTATAAATAATGTCATAATAGATGATTCACACCACACTGTTTAAATGGTTCTGATCACTACTAGTAATCATTTTAGGGTTCCATGATTACTGCTGTAGAATATAGTACTAATGCATCTAGTACTTGACCGGACTTAGATTTCAATTATTTTGATGGTGAAAACCTCAGTTCTGCTTGTTTGTCAACACACAGTCATTTGAAAGCATGCTAAAATTGGGAGCAATTACTCCGTAGAGCTTGGGGAGCAGGACTTGTTGTTCTGAAAACTTCAACAATTGGGGAACATTCAATAATAGGAAACAACAACAATTATGAATCAATAATTGTTTGAATTCTATTTGTGGTACAGCAGTAATACTAAAGAGAATCATGGAGCTCAAATAGAATATAAAACAGTACAGAAAAAAATTAATGCTGGAAAAGTCCTTCTGGAGCTGGGGAGTCTGAATGGGAGAGAACACAAAAAAATGGTCTGAATTTTATTTTAACATACTGCCATGTACCAGGTTGAAGGTGCTTTTTCCTATAAAAAATATAAAGTTGCGAAAATGAGATGCTGGTGGCATGCAATGAGTTGTTGATATGCCATTGGCCTGCTGGTCTTGACATAATCAGTGAGCAAGAACAAGAAGAATTCATTTAGTTTTATTTTCTTGAAGTTATAAAGTTTGATTTGAAGTTAAGAACCACAAACAATTCAATGGGCTAACCACAGCTCTGGAAAGGCCTCTAATATCCTCCCCTTGGGGATATTCTTGGCCATTGTGTTAGGAAGGATAACCTGTGTAATAGTTATATGATTATAGGCCTGTAACAGCCATGCCACTACCACTGCCATCAAATTTTGCTATTTTCAGACACTGGTGGCTGTGTGAAAAAATAAGCCAGAAATTTATTAAAAATAACTCTAGACCACCAGACTAACAGGTGCCCAGTCCAAGTTGATACAGTTAGGACCTAAAGGTTGGTGTCATTAGGAACAACTCAAAGGATGCTCTACAGGCTCAGAACTACTACTACTAGTAGTCTATCAAAGTCATACTAGTGGATGGCTGAATTTTGTGATAATTTTGGCTGTAATTTTACTCAGATTAAAGTTGTGATGTATCTGCACAATGGCAAGACCGGTTTCAACTGATACAAAACCCGCAGCAGTGACCTGTTGTGAATAGAACTACTACTACTAAAGGCAAGCCCCATACTGGTAAGTCATTGGCAATTCCTGTATAAATACTAATAGAGTTTTTTAGCTGATTTTTATAGTTAATACCAGTTGAAAAAGGCATCAAATGGGCAAAAATAAAAATATTTCCATTGTTTAATTTTTCCTTGGTCCCAGAATATTTCTATCAGGGGTCCTGACTACTAGTAGTACTAGTACTACTAGTAGTAGTGCTGGCTGGGGATATAATAATAAACATCAGTGGTTACTACTAGTAGTTAAGATTTCTGTTAGTGCTTACTACTACTGGATAACCTCTATTACTACTTTAGTAGTGTGGATGTTATAGTAGCTAGTGAGCACTGCACACTGCTGGGTAAGGCTCTTCTGCTACTTCAGAGGGGGTGGATAAAGAATAGACAGTGTGGGGCAAGACTGGAGTGCAAGAGTATCAGAGTGATTGATGAGAAGTAGTCACACAATCACGCACAAGGCAAATTCTATGAAAAAAAAAACACAAGTCAGGAGAGTAATTCTTGGCAATCACATCAATAACAATACTGATACCAACACTCCTGTCAGCTATTAAGATAGTCCTCTTGTTGAGGCTAGCAAATCACTCACAGTTAACATATACACAGTACTATTTTTTGTTTTTTATATAAGGGGAGACAAGTAGTAAGAAAACATGCCAGGCAACAAAGAACAGAAAACATCAGTGTTGAAGTTGACGTCGATGAGAAGGATCAAGAAGTAGCAGCAGGAGGAGCTGCAGAGGGGGTACCACAAAGCAAGCAAGTGGTGCCCTCCATTAGCTTCATGGAGAGACATAGCTCTAAGGATATCAGAAACGCACTTGCCAGGACCTCCATACAAAGCATAGATCCTTCAAATTTCAACTTCAGATGTACAGCCAGCGCCAACCAGTCTCTCCATGCACTTCCAGAACTTCTTCCTTCTGCAGTACTTGCTCTTGAAATGCCTGCACTCAGTAGCTATAAAGTTCTTTGCAAGCTCATTAAGACCAACACCCACTTCCCATTCATTCCATAGAACATAAAGATCTTTGGGGCACTTGGTGAGTTCTGCTGTACTGCCTTCATCTGCAGCGCCAGCACCATTCACAACCATCCTCGCTGGCCATCTTCTTACAGAAGGGAACATTGCTGCTCTTTGAAACAATGCAATTACCTGGTTAAGCTTCCAGTTGAACATAGCCTCTGTTGCTATTTGTCTGTTCATGATATCATTTAACCAGGTTTGCTGTAGCAAAGAGCTTGGAAAACATTGCAGCATTCCATTGCAACTGAGTTCTTCTAATTCTAATGCCACCAGCAACCGTTGCGCCACCTCCAGCAGGATCGCCAGCAACACCACCATCAGGATCAGCTAACTCATTGAAGTGAACTTTCCCACCTATTTCATTAGAAATGATCTCCACTCTTTCAATAGGATCCACAGTATCCTCATCAATATTTTGATGATTCTGCTTAAAGCTGGGCTGCACATAAGAAGAAGCAACAACATCTCTCTTCACATCTGGTAGAAGCAATCCACTGGCCTCCATCGCTGGCTCAAAACAGGCCCAAAGCAAAGCTTTCCCTAGGATTGATGCAACTTGATTGTCAAACACAGTTGCAATATTAGGTGCATCAGACTCAGCAAGACATTCATCTGTCACTCCAGTTCCTGTGTGCAGCTTATAGCTGCAAATTCCTCCAAAGCAAAGCTTCAATGCAACATTAATATCTGGCCATGCAAGCTGTGTATCAGTATAGCAATCCTGTTGCCTTTGAAACTTCCATTGAGCTCTATAATCAACATCATCCCTTGAACAACCCCACTGCCTTGCATAGGTTGTTCCGAACTTTCTTATCAAATGTGTACCAAGTTTGCCTTCCACACCTGGTCTATAGTAAATGAAAGCTTCATTTGCAAATGCATACTTCTTTATGAAGGATGAGTATGTCTCCTTTCATTTTTGAACTTCTTTGTCCACAGCATCAACAGTTGATCTCCTATCAGTAGTTCCATCAGTGAACAACCACTGACTGGAGGCCCTATTTCCCTTGCACCATTTCTCTAGAAAAAAAGCAAGACCAAGTACCACACATGCCTTATGGTCCATTGATCCTAACAAGATCTGTCTTGGGCAATCGTGTTCCTCCCTTACATTCAAACTCAGTTGATTGTTCCAAGCTGCTTTTTCTGACATGTGCTGTATCGTCGTTTTGGTCAATCAGATGGAGCTGGAATTTAATCATAGATAGATATCTCAATCAATTCAATTGTGTTCCATGCTGACTCGTGTACTCTAGTACTTGAAAATGCATTCTTTGTTAGGGGCCTATCCATGTTGCTTGGCATTCCAAGACCACGTGTTTCCTTCTTGATAACAGCTGCAATTAGATCATTCACTTGCTGTGATTTTGTAGGTTTTCCACTGCCAACACTGTTGATAACAGTCCATTTGTGCAGCTTGTTTGGCATGAAATACAATAAGGTTTTCTTGTAATAAACAAGGGTTGAAGATCTCCCTTCAGTAGGATTATCAGTCACATCTGGATCCTCTCATCTGTACACTTTCTCTGCAAATAACCTGTAGCTGTGGTCCAGTATTAGACAACTAAAGCTTCTCAGCTGTGAATAGAGTATCATTTGGAAAGCAATTATTGTTGTCACCTCCTTCACCCACTCTTCCATGTACATGATCCATCAGTTCAAGGAGTGTTGCATGATAGCGCCTCCATTGCCCTGGCTTGTTCAAATCATGTGGAGGGATTACTCTTTTGCTGCATGGCTTCCTTGCCAGTCGTGGACGCCTTGGTGGTGCCCTTAGAGCAGTTTTCATGGTGGTTTGTTTGTTACTTGTTGATTGTTGCTGTTGGTTGTTGCTGTTGGTTGTAGCTGTTGCTTGTAGCTGTTGCTTGTAGCTGTTGGTTGTTGCTGTTGGTTGTAGCTGTTGCTTGTAGCTGTTGCTTGTAGCTGTTGCTTGTAGCTGTTGCTTGTAGCTGTTGCTTGTAGCTGTTGCTTGTAGCTGTTGCTTGTAGCTGTTGCTTGTTGTTTGTTGCTTAATCTTATGACACAACAAATAGACTAATTCTTACTAGTAGACTAATTTTGTGAGTAGTTTTTGCCTTAGTTTGGAAGCACAGAGTTGTTGTATGTTTTTCCATACTTTAATTTTAGTCTTGGGCTGTCAGTTGAAAATTTTGTTGCACTCAATGCTATATTCAACATATTTGGGGGACTATAACAATACCAACAATGCAATAAGAAGCCATCACAACTAAGGTACTACTGATACTATTGCTAGGTAAATATCACACTACAATGCTAGTACAAATTTTAGTACACATGTATATGGAGTGGTGCAAGTTAACATATTGCCCTTAAGTGGATTCATGTAGAATTCTCTACCAGGATCCTGTACAAAAAAATGGAGAACTGGGTTGCAAAATGGTGGTACTCGTAGTACTGTACGAGGCTTGTTGCCTTCAGTAGCTCTAGTACTACTAGTTGTGAAACAATATGGTAGGACAACTTCTTAATTAAGCTTATTTAGGTTCCTACTCAAGGGAGAAAATGCAACTGGATGAAATTGCAACTTTTCTAGCAAAAACTACTTCCTCCATCTGCAATAAAATGTCCCTTTTGCTCCTTTACTACCAAAATAAGGTCATTATTTGGGCAATTGGAATGCTTCTTTTTGCACCTAACAGATCTATTATACTTTTATTCAATCATGTAGATTGAATATTGTCAATGTGTCTGACATACTTGCTATAGCTACTTAAAGAGACCCGATTTTAGCATATAATTTTCATTTTACCGAAAGACGCCACCAACAGCTATTGAAGGCCAGGAGTGAGAGCTTTATAACAGTATTCTTATCTTAGTTATTGAGAAGGTTCCTGTGCAGTCATTTCTTGTTTGAAAGAGGTGCACCGTACCGTTGTCAAAATTTCATTTGCTGTGTTAGTAGTATTTGTAATTTTATGCGTGAAAATAATTCTTAATCACACGCATGCTCATTTCCACTTTGTAGTACTGATTCTACGCGTTCTACACAGTCATATTCAATCATATTCAATTTGGGGTTAAATAAAACTATTCATGAGTGTTAATTAAACTCAAGGACACTCTTTAGGGACAGCAAAAAAGTGTCATTGGTACATTTAATTGGGGACAGAGGAAGCACGTCTTAATCTGATGTTAAGTTGCTATTTTACAATACAATTAAATTTGCACTGTACATT
>CAACVS010000290.1:10150-46230 GCA_900660405.1 Pseudo-nitzschia multistriata | reverse complement strand
GCTCCGACCACCAGCTGCGTGACGCCACCCCCGAGGTTTCCCCATCCTCCTACGAGGGCGTTGGCCGTGCCCACCACCTCCGTTGCAAACATCCGGGACGTCCAATACTGGCACATGACAAAGGTTCCACCGGCACAGCCAATGAACAACCGCAAAAAGGCCAGGCCGATGCCCGAGTTGACAAAGCCCGTAAGGGCGGTGGGTATCGAGCACAGGACCAGTACCACGGCCATGGGGATTCGAGCTCCCCACTTGTCGCAGGAGGGACCGAGGACGATGCGCATAAAGATAGTTCCGGCAACGCTGGTAATGTTGGAGTTCCAAATGGCCTGGTCCGAGAGCCCGAGATCCTCCCGGATCTCGCTGAGGAGGGGGGAGATTGCGAACCAAATGAAAAAGGCCACAAAGAATCCCCACCAGGAACAGTGAAAGGCCATCATGTGGGGCTTTGCCAGCGAGCAAAGCTTGATCTCGGTGGCCTTGTCATCCTGTTCCGGATCGACCGCAATGTCGTACTCTTGATACTTCCGGTACTCGGACTGCCCGGCGAACGGGGCGTTAGAGAAAGAGAGAGAGCGAGTTACAAGAAAATGGAAGCAAACAGGCCTGGTGAGATTTGGCTCCGGCAACGACGAATGGGCAGTGAAAGGAAAGAATGGGGAGTCCGGTCCCGTAGACAAATCGAGAGGAGACGCTCGAGGACAACAAATGGTTTGAAACGGAAGGCATTGTAGGTGCCAAAGAGAGATCGAGAGATCTGGTTCCTCCCGTCCCAGACCTCGTGGTAGGACCAAACGATGGAGGGGTGGATGCGATGCATTGGTTGGCTGACAGCGATGGACCGCATCGTTCGTTCCAACATTCAAAAGTGCTGTGCTTGTTCCACGCAACACGATCGTCGCTTTCCGCAACACTCGTGGCTTCCTCTCTTCCACCAGAGGCCATCCCAGCCGATGCGTTTTTTCCGAATCCGGGCAGATCGTTCGTTCGTTCGTTCGTTCCCAGGATGATTGGTTCGTGCGGTACTTCACTTGGTTTGAAGAAATACCGTTCTCCACCACACCCATCCATCAGTCCGGCAGTTTCTGATGCTTCCAGAGGTTGTGTTGCACCGAAACATACCCTCTCCGTTGTTATGGTGTTTGCTCCATTTGTTTTTTTACCCGAGCAAGACCGTGTGCTCTCGAGTATGTGTATGTACGCAGTCCATGTTCATGCACCGATCCAGGAACCGAACGAACCATCGCTCGTGAAAACCAATGGATTCCATCGAATGCATTCCTGTGAATTCCATCGGATCGATATCGATTCTACCACAAGCCTACTATCGAAACACAAGTACGATCACGAGCACGATCACGAGCACCATCACGATCACGAGTACTAAAATACTTACGGGGGCCGCCATGCCCACCTCGGAGTGCATGTTCTTCCCGTTGTTGTTTACGGTATGRTTGCTGTTGCCGTTGCCTCCGCTGTTCTGGTGATTGCTCGTGTTGTTGTAGCTGCCCGGAACGTTGATGGTGATGTTTGCGCAGCCATTCTTGCTTCCAGTGCAACTCCCGCCGGTGCCGACCCTGTTGTGGTGGTTKAATTGTGTGGAAACCATACTGTCACGTGTTCTTCSTKGATTGAATTGCGTTATAAGTRTTCAAAGTGMTGTTCGKGATGCTTGTTCTTTGGTGACGGAGGATSTAGTATGAATGTCAAAGTATGATGCCACGACTGCGCCGAGAGAACCCTTGGTCMACGGTACAGAATGTAATGCACTCGTTMAAAATTTAAAGGTACTGCGCCAAAGTCGGGTACCGTCTTCCTTTCTTCTTTCCAAACGAAAGAATCAAGAAGTATGTATTTTTAAGGCGTGTGTATTTTCGTTGTGCGGTGCGGTGCGGTGCGGTGCGGGTGCTCTGCGACAAGGGAAAACTGTACTCACCCCTTCGGTTTGCGTTGCGTTGCGTTGCGTTTCGTTTCGTTTCGTTGGCTGCACTGAAGGGTACGGTACAATGCGAGACAGAAGGGATCAACGATTGCAAGTTCCTTGGTTTTTAAGGCTTTTTGCCTCGATGGTGCCGTGCTTGTACGCTTAGGGACGGTAGGTTGTAGAATAGGAGACGCTAATGGAGTGTTTTGCCGGTGCTCTGCGAACTCGTGGAAGGAAGGTGCGGTACATAAGGGCTCCCGGTATGCTGTTGCGGAATCCATCAAATTAGTAGTGCCTTGGCCATGGCGTCCGTTGATGTTTCCTGCCCCGATAAAGGAAGCAAGTACAAAGGAACCATAAAATTTAAGGAACTGGGGTGTATTCTGCCGATGGAGGTGCTGGTAGTTTGGGAGATGTCCCCCAGGAATAACAAAAGTGGAGACAACATCTTAGCAGCGCAGATGGCATCAAACTATTGCTAAAACTAAATATTCTCATCTAAAACCGAAACGATACGCTCCGTGCTAATCCCCAATTCTCACCCATGAAAACTGTGACACGTCTCTTCCGATTGAAACCAAGATTCCCTGAATCGCAACGGCAGTTGAAGGAAAGAAAATCGCACGTGGAATACCACGCATTCTTCTTTTGCGGAGGGACGTCCCGTGGTATTTATGGCTCTCGAGGTTTGGCGCTTGAAATCGCGCATGGAACGCGGTAACTTCCGGAGGGAGGCCCGGCTGCTTCTCTTCCTTTCGTGTTCCACGAACGGTGTCGGTCGTTCATTGGTGATTCGAAAAAACATTGCCGCCGAATGGGGTTTCCCGTACGAACATCCGGGTGCGCCGGGCTGTTCCACGGAACGTCAATCCCTTTTCGAAGCTGGGGACAACTCCCTAAACAAATGGCGACACCGACAATGACAAAAATGACCAAACATGACAGCACATTAATTATTTTGGAGCGGAGTAACATTTAAATATATATTGATACCAACGGTAAGAATTACGCACGAAAAAACTCCTTGAGAGAACCGGTGGGGGCTTTGGAAGCTCTTTTGTTTAGAGAGAGAGGGAGCGATGAACGTCGCCTGCGCACTACGTACGATTCTGTACCACTCGTAAAGAACAGGAACGACATCCTTCGTTTGTCTGTCCATCCTACCGTACCGTAGTACCGTACGGTACGAACCATGAGCTGGTTGGCTATTGGTTTTAAAAAAATCGCAAGTTCTTCGTCTTCAGATACATATCCTTATGTACTCTTAATAGATAATCTCCTTACGTTACGTACTACGTACACGTACAAACTAAAGTATGAAGAGGAATAGTAGTAGCGTACGAACGTACGTACGTACTTGTAGTAGTTGTGCAAAACCATAAACCATTCGGTATGCTATTTGTTTGGATTTCTGTAGTATTTCAATAACAGTTACAATGAATGCTCCTCTGCTGGATGGTGAAGGATAAGGAACATGCAACAACAATAACAACAACGACGACAAGAACAACAACAGCTGCCAGAGTTGCTTTTTCAAATTCCAGCCGAGGTCATTTCGTGCCGAAAAACAGTGCTGCCAGCGCTAAAGGATTGCGACGGCTAGCTACTACTAGCAGCGTGCTCTCGCCCGTGTTTTCGACGCAGCAGACATTGTTTGCAACGAACACGGCATCCAATGCGRACCAGCTTCTGGAACATAGCAGCGAYGATTTGACAACTTGTTGTACTGTTTTGGATTATAACTTTATAGKTCGATCCGTTCGTCGATCTCGTTTCATRTATTCTATCATATATATTTTTCATATGCATATATACACATCACATGGTGCTCTCTAACGTTTATTCGTTTCCATTCGTTGTGCAACGGGTTGGTGCACAAGAAACGGTCCACAAGCCAATGCTTGTTTTTTTTTGTTTCTCGTTCCGTGCTCTTTCTCTTTCACGGAAAGGATCGCTTCTTCGATCACGACTCACCGACCGGTCCACGACCACCGGTCCAGTGTCGTTCCCGGCTCGCTCGTTCCGAACGGGCCGGTTCTAGATTTCTCGTTTCGTGCCCTTCTTCTTTTTCAGCAGGGATCGCTTCTTCGATGCGGACGACCTGGACTTTCTGCTGCTCGAGGAGGTCTTTGGTTTGCTCTTGGGTTCTCCTTCGTCGTCCAGGTTTTCCTCGTCTTCCTCCCGGGGGGACGGCATCAGGCTGAGCCGGATCTTGGGCAGGGGCTTGACCTCGATCGTCACCGGATCCGAGGTGCTCGCAAAGGTGTTGTCGTCTCCGGGGGYGGACCGTGGCTTGGGCTTCCGGTTCTTGTAGTCGTCGGCGCTCCTGTTGCTCGGCCTGSTCTCCTGGGCAAACCTCGGATCCGGGAGGTCCGCAATGCCCACGTCCGCATTCATAACGTCCTCGAACTTGACCACGCTCGTTTTTCCGAGGATTTTCTTGGCGCCTCCTCCGTCTTCCTTCTTTTCCTCCCAGCCGCTTCTCCAGGACGAGGAAAAGCTTCCCCGACTCCGGCTCTGCTTCGTCTCGTCCTTGGGCATGTTTTCCACCACGCTCATGAATCCCGCCATGAGGCCGACGTAGTCCGTTCCGTATCGGTTCCTCAGCTCTTCCAGGACCTTCAGCAGGGCCTTGTGCACCGCCTCCGGATCGGACATGTTCTTTCCCACCGGCCGGATTTCTCCCAGGACGGTAGCCTCGCATGCGCTTCCGTTCTCGATCGCCCGGAGCAAAATGTTCACCTTGATGGAAAAGCCCCGCCTCGGGAGGCGCTCGTTGACCTGAAAGGCGAGCTTGTCCGAGTCGTCCGAATCGACAATGTGGGTCTCGGAGAGGCGGACCGGCCGGCCGTTTCGGAACCGCTCGTAGGAAATGGTCCGGTGGGCCCCGCACATGCTACCAGAGGCAATCAGCTGGTGCTCGGACTGGAACTGCTCCATCTCCCGGGGGGTCGCTGGCGGAAAGGTCCACGGGGTCCTCTCGAAATCGGAATCCCCCCGTTCCGTCTCCCACTTGGAAACGACGGGCGAGGAGCTGTCCAGCAGCAACACCCGGCAGAGGGGCAGTGGAAGGGGAAGAATCACCTTCTTGCAAATGTCGCGAATCAGTAGCTGGCCGTGGGCGTAGGTCGGGTATCCGTCGTCGGGCGAGGTCGACTGGGCCCGCATGTAGGATCGTCCGGGAACCCGCCCCCAGGACTTCCATCCCTGTGGCAGCGAGTCCCGAAAGGCGGCGGTGACCGATGCGTTGTAGTAKTCCGACGGATCGTTCATGCCCTCGTCGGTGTCGTCAATGTCCGAGCTCGCGTAACCCGATCCGTTGTTGTTGCCGCTGCTGTTGCTACCGGTGTGTTTTGGCCTGCTCTGGAACTTGGACGCCGYCGACGGTGGCGTCTTTCCGTTTCTGAGCGCGCTCGCAATGACMCGGTTCTTTTTGCTCGACCTGCTCTGTTGTCCACCGCGGATGCCCAYCCGGGCCGTCTCCTTCTCGAGAAGTATTTTCAGTCCGCAATACAGCAAGCGGGTTTCTTCGACCGTCTTTCCGACAAAGACGAGCCTGGTGCCGTCYGCGGATTCCAGGCAGACGATTCGGTTGCGTTCCGAGGGATCTTCCAATCGAATGTCGGGGGGTGGCGATTGCGTCAGRGAAAGGACGTCCACCAGATCCATCGACAATTTCTTGGATAGCTCGACTCGTTCTTGCAGGGTGCCCGTCGTGGTCAGCAGGGATTGGTTGTCCTGACCGAATATTTAAAAACATTGGAAAAAAAAAAGCAACGCAAGAGAATCAGCAAGTGTTTCGAGCATGGAACAACCATCGCACAGAATCGCTCCAAAATACACTCCAAACACCAAACCAAACAAATATAAAACCAACAAGCCAAGCCAAGCCAAGCCAAACGAAGCCAAACCAAAACGATACAAGACGACATTGCGCGACGCGGCGCGACAGAACAGAACAGAACAGCACAGAACAGCACAACACAACACAACACAACACAACACAGCACAACACCACTCACCAGCAGCGCCGAATCCAGCGTCAGCTCGTCCAGTCCCTCCGTGTCCGACACGACGCTCCCCCCGGCGGCGTGGCCGCCGACCCCCGTCTCCTTGACGTCGTTGATGAGGGAGGCGCTCAGGTGCTTGCGCTGGGCCGTGGCCGGGTAGAGCTTCGAGACAAAGCCGACCCGGAGGGACCCCCGCTCGGCCTCGCTGTCCYTGGCGGCCTTCTGCGCRGGGTGTTGYGGATGCAAGGGGGCCGCCTCTTCCGCCGGGGCGGGGGAGCTGAGCCACAGGGTCCGCTGCTCCCGCTTGCGGTTCCGGGARAGGCGGGTGACGGTGATGCCCCCGAACAAAAAGGAACGGAACCTGTCCGCAAAGTCCTCCGGACCGGGCTCGTCCCCCYCGGTTTCCTCYKTCTCGTTCTTCTCTCGGGYKTCCCAAGCCGGGGAAACGGGMRGAGCGGACGACTCCCAGGGCASGGTCCRGGCACCCTCCCCCTCSGGCAGCGGAAGGAGCRAAGACCAGTCGTGGGCCAGCTCRATGGCGTGCARGAGGGCGTAGAGGGGCTCGGCCTCGGGGGGCCTCTCGGCGATCTTTCCCGTCAAAATGTCCCGGGCCGTGACCGCCTTGTGGTTGTAGCTCTCGTACTTGTAGGCCCGGGCGTTCGCCTCCTGGCGGGCAAAGAGGCGGCTCCCCTCGAGGGAGACCCCGACGTARAGGCCCTTKGAGGTTGCRTAGGCCACCACCGGGGCCAGGCCACCGACGGTGCCGGCCTCGAGGGCCCTCGCCGGGGCCCTGGCCAGGCCCGAGCACTCCCCGGCGCAGCCGGTGGACGGGGGAAAGGGCCCGTGGCAGCCCCCCCCGGGGTGGCAGGGGGTCTCCCCCTTGCGCCTCCGGAAGGCCCGGCCCGTGCCCGACACCCCCTTCTCGGTGTCCGCCTCGTAGTCGGGGTCCTCCTCGTCCTCCTCAAAGTTGTACTCGTCCTCCTTGATGGCCTGGATCKGCTGGGCGATCCCGCAGAGGGCCCCCGAGACGGAGGCGGCCCCGATGGCCTCCCGGCCCATGCTGGCCAGGGCGGCCCCGACGTTGGCCCCCAGGGTGAAGGATCCCCCCCGGGAAAAGTGCTCGAGGGCCTCCMTGGTCTGCAGGACAAAAATGTAGCTGGCAACCTCCAGTCCGACCTGGAGGCCCAGGCCGACGCCTCCCATGCCAATGAGCGAGGGGGCGGACCAGGTCCCGTCCGAGAGGCGGGCCAGCACGATCCCGGACCCCCCGTGGAGGGAGACCCCAAAGACGACCTTGTTGGACCGAACAAAGGCCAGTCCRACGCTCTTGGCCACCATCCCCCTCAGGGTCGAGGCCTCGACGCCCGACGCCTCGTCGTCGGCGAGGCTCCCGCCGTCGGCGAATCCCCCGTTTCCGTCCGTGCTAAAGAGGACCCGGGCCGTGCTGGACGATGTCTCGCCCGAGGTGCTTCTGTTGCTGTTGCTGCTGCTGCCGTTGCTTTTGCCGCTGCTTTTGCCGTTGCTGCTGCTGCCCCCGGGGCGCTGCGCCACCGTGAGGGACTCGAGGATCTGGCAGGCCATCTCGCATTCGTCGTCGAGGCGGTAGTTCGGCCACATGTTCCAGGCCCTGGGAGGCCGCTGGCGGGTCCGCCGAAAGACGAGGACCACCGGACTGGGCTCGATCGGTCCGGAACTGCGGTTGCGGTCCTTCTTGACGATGCTTCCGKTGAGGGACTCGTCCCCGGGGTCCGTGTTCGTTTCCTGCTGCAGGAGGGCCCCGCAGGGATTCTTGGCGGCGATCCGGATCGTCGTGGGCAGGGGCGGCACAAAGCCCTGGGGAGAAGAGACGCTCCCCGCGGGCCCCATCACCACGTTCCCRGAGGCCGACCGGTGGCGGTGGTAAAACTCCTGGTCGGGATCCCCCGGMACCGGGTAGCCGGCGTCGCTCCCGTGGCAGTTGAGGTCCCCCAGGATGCCCGAGCCCTGCAGAAAGACCCGCTTGAGCTCCTCGTAGGTGATCCTCTGGCCCGATTCCTCCCGGTCCATGGCCTGCGAGGAGATGGGATCAAAGTCCGCCCCCAGGGGGTCCTCCCACTCCTTGGCCAGCACGGCGGCGTACTGCACGCAGTCCTTCGGCCGGACCCCCGATCGGTAGGCCTCCGAGTGCTCGTCCAGGGCGTGCACGTAGGCCCTGCCGTTGATCTCTACAAAGGTGACCCCGCACGAGGCAAAGCTGGCCGCGTGGGGGTCGTGCTTGTTGTGGGCCCTGCGCCCAAAGAGGAGGGAGTTCTGCCGGTTGACGTCCGTGTAGTACTCGCGGTGGGAGAGGAGGAGCAGGCTGTTGTTGTGGTGGTTGGAATTATTGTTCGAATTCGAATTCGAACACGAATTAGAGTTGTTCTTGTTGCCGTTGCCGCTGCCCTTGCCGTCGTTCAGAAGAATGTGGGGCGGGTGCTTCCCCTGGCCCGAGTTCTCGAGAAGCGCCAGGTCGTCCGCGGGACTGGCCACCAGGACCAGCCTGGCCGATTCTCCCGTGTCGTCCCCGAGGACGTAGTTCGCATAGGCGTCCTCGACGGCTCCCCTCGCGTCCTTCTGCCACTGCTCGATGATGGAGAGGGGGGATCCTACCGAGCCGGTCTTCTCCGTGTCCTTTTGCTTCTCTTTGCGCCTGTCCTTGCTGTGCTTGCCCTTCCTTCTGTCCTCCCGGCTGCTTGCCACCGAGCGTGCCTTCTCGGGCGTGTGGTAGTTGCTGTTGCTTCCGATGCTTGCCATTGTTGCGGAAATCGAGGGAAGGGTGGGTGAGCAATGGGGGTTGCTGCTGCTTTTGTAGCTAATGCTATTGCTGTTGCTGTTGCTGTTGCTGTTGTTGCTGCTTCTCTTGCTTCTCGCTCCTGCCTCGTCAATCGCGCGGCAGCTTTCGCTTCGGAGCCTTTCTTGCCCGGTGTCGCCGTCTTCCTGCAATACCTCGTGCTTCGATTCGCAGCGTCACTTCTGCAGCGGTGCCACTCGGAACCAAAGGAAAGCCTCTCCGTCTGGGTTGGATTGGATTGGATTCGATTGGATTGGATCGATCGATCGATCCCTGTCTTGTTTCTCGTTGCGGTTCTTTGGTTTTGCGTGCTTCGCTTGTTTGCCACACTGCACCGCCACGATGGATCTCCGAACGGATGCGATGCTCGTTTGCGCTAGGTGGGAATCGGATTGGACTGGATTGGAATTGTAGGTTTCCTTTGTTGCCTTCGTTCGCGGTGTTTCCCGGGTACGCGGTTTCCAAATCGTTTCCGTTCGTTCGACCGGGTGACGAGAAGGGACAGAGGACCGCTTGATGGTGTAGCTCCTGGGAGGAACCGGTGCGGAAGACAAGATTGCGGTTGGGTTGTTCGCCGATGGGCCGGGGAAGCACATGAAACATCGTGCGAGACGGCACCCTGCGTACGCGTCGCTACGGGGTCAATCGTGTGCGGGCCCTCCCGGCGGTGGCATCCGTTCCGTGCACGCGTTTCGCGGTGCCAATGGGACGGGAGAGAGATGGGGAACACAAACGCATTACAGTACCGWACAGTRGGAGAAATASGGCCCCAAGAATTMTCCAAACGTCTTTCTAACGGYCTTCCCRACCGCGKTTTGCGGGAACGAGCGGGTCGGTCGCGCATTTTTGTGGGGTGCTGCCCGGCTCGTTMMGAGGCTTCCGAAGGCATATACAAGTACGATGCAAGCCGTCGCCTAGAACTCTTCAAGCAYCTCGAAAAAACTACGTTTGGAGTGCCGCGGTCCGTTGGTTTCCTCGACATCTGTTTCGAGACCTAAGCACCGTATCCTCGTTGGCACGAGCAAGCAAGGTCATATATGGCACCGTGCGTTAGGTACTATCGTCCTTTAAGAGACGGCAATGACATCACAAAAAATTGATAGAAAGTACGATCCGTCTGCCACAAAAAATTGTGTCCGTAATCCCGGACGTACATACGTACGTACGTACGTACGAGTACTTTTGGTCTCCTCGAAACGAGCGGACCCAACCCAAAATTTTGGTCGTGCGGAAAATTGCAAACCAGCGAGGTACCGTAGGCTTAGGCTTGGTTGCAAGAGACACAGAAGATTCCGACAAACAGTGGAACAGTGCCAGCCGAATGTGTCGTCGGTTTTTGGTTTTTGGAGAATGCGTCGAAGACCTGCTGCGAGCCGAAGCATTCTTGATGCTGCTGTGTGATGCTAGTACTAGTACTACTAGTGTAAATGACAGGGGCGTCCGCATTGCCATCATGAACTAGACAGGTTGTGCGCTAATCACAATTTCACAATACTACTAGTTTGAGCTTTTGAGGAATTGCTAGTACTAGTAATACAGACCTGAGACACTCTACTTTTTTTAGTTGTAACTGTAAAACCTGTCAGCAAGAAAATTCGTTCTTGGCCGTCAATACTCCTATGTTGCATTCGTGTGGGCGCACAAGTTCTGGGTTTTTGTCGGTAACTTCTCTCAGCTATGGGTGTTCACACTTATCATGGTGGTAGTGCCACCATAACTTTGTGATACGTCATATGCTTATATACTGTCAAACTACCAAACAAATCATACTCCGATATGGTCCTGCTGTGGAATTGGCATTCCTTTCCGTTGGTGCATAGCATTTACAAGAGCTACAAAACGGTTGTAACGAACTTAAAAGTACCTGTAGCAACTAGAATCAATCAAGAAAGGAATGGTGGAATGCACGAATACAGCATGGCATGTTGAACACTGCACGTCACCACTTATCCACCTTCCACAGTACGTACTTCGTTGTTGGATATTCTTCTGGTAACGATGATTGATCCAGCACGAATACGAGATCCGGATCCGATTACACCCGCAACAATTTTGACAAGGACATCGGTATACATGAGCTTACACCAATCACAAGGTTACCCATCACACGAAGAAAATCCTGCTGCACTAAAATACTACACGCTAGCATCTTGCTAGCAGCCGTGGCTCGGCTTTTCGTTTCGGCGATTTATGCTTCGGAGCGGCGGGTGGCGGCCCTTTCGACGATGGCTCTTAGATCGGTCAAAAACTCGTCCGGCCTGGAATTGTGTATGCTGTGCGTCGCACCCCGGTAGCGACGGATGGCCAGCCGTCGAGACGGCGGCGAAAGCACAGGCGCGTCCGCATCGGCCACCGTCGTCCCCATCGCGGTGGCCATGGCCGCGAGGCTGGCGTCGTCGCATATGGTCGCGGTGGGATCGGCGACCAAGAGGTGGATCGGAAACGGGGAAGAAGCACCCCCTCCGGCCCCCGCCAGCGCCTCCCAGACAACCTTCCCGTGGTCCGTCTCGAAAAACTGCTGGTAGCACAGCAGMCGAAAGGCCGGGTGGACCTGGCTGTAGCACTCCCCGGTACCCACCCCCTCGATCCGCTCGTCTTGCGGGGTGAGCCATTTTTCCACCTGCGAAGAAGGATATCCCTCTCTCTCGCAAAAGAGTTTTAGGATTTCSTCCTTCGTTTGGATCCCCCGTCGTCCCAGGGCTCGATCAAAAGACAGGGTAGACGCATGGTCCTTCGACTGGACGCGGCTCTCGGACAAGGGGCGGCTCCGGATGTCCATGTCCTCTACGACCAGCGCCAGAACCAGTTCGGGATGGGTCGCCGCAAAGGACATGGCGACCCTTCCTCCCATGGAATGTCCCACCAACACAAAGGGGCGAATGGTTGGTGGTGCCGGATTTTCGTCGCCGCCGCCGGGTTCGACCGGGGCACGAAAATAGGGATGCGTACCCAGAAATGCGTAAATGTCCTCCACGAGCGCACCGGGGGAGAACTCGGTCGGATCCCCGAGGGGAGACCGGCCACAGCCTCGCTGGTCCAGTGCCACCGCCCGGTAGTCTGCTTGCAGGCTGTCGAGGACGCCCTTCCATGTCTGTGCCGACGAATCCAAACCATGGAGGAAGAGTATGGGTGGCGAAGAACCGTCCGTGCTGTTGGAAGGTACCAACGACGGGGCCACATTGGTCTCTCGGAAGGTCAGTGGGATGGCGCCCTTGTCGTTGCAGCAGCTTTGGCGTGCTGCAGCAGAGATGGATGTTGCAGAACGCATAGCGAATGCTGCTGTGATTTGAGATAGTTCCCACAGAGAAAAGAAGGCCAGAGAAAAGAAGCGAGAGAGGTTGCGGTGCTGTATTGGTAGTACCGCCATCCTATGTCATGCTAATGTGCTATCGGATGTCACAAGAAGCTTCGAGTTGTTTCTGTTTCCGAGAAGGTTTTTTGTTGTGGCGTCATCTCAGAAACCGAAAATCAAAAATCATTTTCATTGAATCAGTCCTCCAACCTCCAAAACGAACTAGACTAAGAGCAACTACGTACGTAGTCACGTACTTCTTACAAGTACTTCTTATGATACTGTATGATATGACTGTATGACACCATAGGTATGACTCGTACGATACGATACCATTACGATTACGCCTCACGAAAACCGGTTTTGTACTTTGTACCGTATCGTACCGTACGTATTTGTACTGTTTTGTTTGACCTGAGATAGAAATAAGAAAAAATGGATACTGTTATTTTTTATTTTATTTTTCGATTATTCGACTCCCAAGATCCCGAAAACTATTTTTCCAGGATACTGTACTTATGTATGATACGTACGATATTGATCCGAGAGATTTACAGTAAAGAGGGAATGATGAGAAAAGAACATACCGGTATTTTTTGATTTTTGGATCACAAGCGGTGTACCGTACGTGAGATAGTACGTGGCCTTACATACTTCGATACTGAGTATCATTTGTACAGGTGCGATATCATCGTATGAGCGTGACGTCCGAAAAGGCCTTGCGGGCCGCGCCGGGGGGGATCGCTTTATCGCCGATTGGGTGTTCGAATCACATTATCGCTGTTTCCGGTTCATTACATTTTTTCGATGGCACGCGCACCGGTACGGAATACGGAATACTACCGGTTCGTACGATACACCATCGCTAGAATTCCTTACATTGCCACCAAGGCATATAAGTGTCCTCTTACAAATTGCAGTAGTGACGACCTTTGGAGTGTCACGCAAACAGTCCAGGCAGAGATGCAAACGGAACGCGTAGTCGTTCTCGTACCCACAGGAACGTTCTTGAGGCAAGGTCGTCTTTCTCTGGCAGAAATCACAAAAGGCTCTGTGGAATAAATTTATCGAAGGAACATACTACCAACAACTTAGTGAGATTACGACATACCCGAAGTTCACACACAGCCATACTATCCATCAACAATGAGGAAAACCTTGAGAAAGTTGCCATCGCTCAGTAAGAGGGGAAACAGAACAACCTATGACTACAATTCGATGTTCGATGATTTTCCCGGAGTACAGCTCGACGAGGAGGGTTTCCCGTCTTCTAGCGACAAAAGGACTATTATCAGCAATATCGATTTCAACACGGCGACCAGCAACACCAGCAACAACCCCACGAGCAACACCAGCACCTGCAATAGCAGTAGCAACGGCAGCAGCATAAATTTCTTGACATCCCGAATACGAACTTCTCGAGGCAGACGTCTTAGTCAACATGCGCGTGGTCGCGAGCAGCCCGAAACAAGTGATGGTCCACCCCTTTTCGCTAGCATCGGGAAACCGCCGAGGAGTCGAAGCGCCGACCCACTGCAACTACGAAGGAAATCTACAGCAACAGCAACACGTGGAAGAGATAATAGCGTTCGCAGCAGAGGCAGATCCGTGGCTCGATCTTGCTCTCCTTCTGCTATGCGGTCCACCATCAGATCGCATTCTCTATCAAACATCCGCAACACCTATCGGTCGGTTTCGCCCTCGGCCAGAACCGGTCAATTTGACGGCAGCTGCGAGACCTTCAGCGAACCAGAACAACGCGACGATTCCAGCTTAACTAAGAGTGCACGGTATCAATTGGGCAAGGACATGCAAGTCCTGGCCGACGGAATCAATCTCGATGGCAACACGCGGGTGCTCTTGGCGGCATACGACGCTCGAACCCTCGACGATTTCTATCTCATGGCCGACATCGACTTCCTAGATTTTCTTCGAAAAGCTCGGGCGGCCAACAATTGCCTTCCCCCACTCCAGATCCGGAAGGTAAGAATGCTCCGCCGGTGGCTCAAGGATCTAGTCGACGAGAACATGAGCGACGAGAACGAAGAACACAGTCGGAGAAGCCGGCGTCGGCGTCTCGTGCCAAAGGATTGGGCCGAACAATACAAGCACGATCTTCCTCATCTGAAACTTGAACTTAGACAGCAAGGGGACTCGCTGTTTGAACGGTTTAGCCAGTTCGGTAATGCGTTGACAAGCGTCGTAACGGGATGTAGTACTCCTACGGGGTATCTGTAATGTTGGTTTGACAGAGCAAGCCGCAGCAGTTTCAAACCAACTTCTATTCTTATGCAATGCATGCACTCACTACTAGTTAGTATTCTGATGACGAGATAGCATCCAATGCGGTTTTTCATCCTTTTATCATCCGCCATTATAATATCATTTTTAAAAAAAAACATGAAGTACGTAAGGTACTGAAGTACTCGAACTTAGTTTAGAGTTGAGTTCTGCTTGCTACAAGGAGGATGATTATCTCCTACTTACAGGTATCACAGTACCGTAGTTTTTGTTTTCGATGACTTGTAATTTTATCGTCAGTACAAAAACGATCAAGTGCACGGTACGTACCATACGTACGGCAGGGTACATAATTTAGACCCCTGCCGTACGGTACGGTATGAAGTATCAAGGAAAGAGCCGTTTCGTGTATCGTTACTACAAAAGTATACTACGTACCGTAGATACATACGATAATAAGATGTCTGGAGTCTGAACTATATTCCGTACGTACCGTACGTACCTATTATCTTGGAAGAGTCCTCGTACGGTACGGCAAAATACGGTAAAACGACAGGATGTTCATACAAAATTACTAGTAATTTTGAATACCTGCATATCGTATCTTGTACGAAGTACTACGTACTTTACTCATATCTACCTAGAGTACAATACCGTACAGTAAAACTTTCAACGATTTTTAAGGTCGATTCATCTTTTATGACATAGCTTCCAGAAAGATGATCACCTAGCGTAGYGGTACAGTACCCGGTACATTAATACTGCACTTCTCGTGAAAAGGCTGGGAAGAATTTGAAACGCAATCTTTTCGAAGTTTTGGTTTTTGTTTTATTTAAACGTCAGGGTCTAGCCAGAATTATTAATTGAGGGTCTAAGGGATTTCAAGGAAATGGTATATACAGAAAAATGCATTAAGTAAAATTCGCATTTCTTTATGTTGTGTAAATATTATTAAAAAAAAATTTATGTGATTATTGCCCTACTTTATGTAGTGCCCTGTTGAACAACCAAGAATTGATTTTAAACAAAGGTAGGTATCCTGAACATTAAAAGTAATCCTGAACATTAAAAGTAATCCTGAACATTAAACAAACACAATATGAAGGTCGACTTAAGCTCTTCTTCACAGGATGTGGAAAATATTTTTCTTCCCGAAAAGTCTTACTGTATTCCATCTCGCTTCGTTGAGAACGAGCATCGCACGATGCATTCGGCGTGATTGTCAATAACAGAAATCGCGCATTCGGATTCCCCTCGTTCGTTGAACCGACAAGGATGACTTATTTTGTCAACAAGATGTACGGTACTATAACAAAGCGATAAGATATCGCTGGTGGTCGATAGAGGTTGACTTGTACTAGGCTGTCGATGACAGTTATGGAGAGTCAAAGGGAAAGAATTTGACTTGCGCAGTATCTATTGGTATATTTGAAGCTTCGAAGCATAAAATCGAKTGTCTTCCATAACATCACTGCAATGAGTCAGATTCGTCTAGATTTGAAAGGTGAAGCAGAAACCGATAGAGGAGAGTATGTGGTTTTTCAAAAGAATCATTCACGGAATTGCCACATCGAAAGAAACAAAATTCAAGAAATCTCGCAATCCGATTTGGTAATGGCTCTGAATTTACAGGACTCGGTCTAATCAAGTTCATGAGATGATACGCAGTGTCGATTTCTCGATTCACTTAAGCATTTGGCTTGCTGTTCAATAAACAATCAGGCTTACTCGATTGAACAGCTTATATCTGGAGATCCAGAAAGTTCCTTTGTGCAATTCAAACCAAGCAACAKAGATCTATTGCCCAATAAATGGCATGAAAGAGGAAAAATTGATTCCGATCAAAAGCAGGCTGGCGAAACCTATTGCAAATCACACTTGAAGCAAACTTTATGATCCTATCCGCCCAAAGATACCCGCACTCAAGAACTCGAGGAAGGGACATGCATACATAATTGTGCAGGTGAATGGATGCAACAAAGTGGGTGTTAAGAATGTTCTCGTTGCTTAAACGCACCGACAAAAACAAAGCAAAAGTTAAATGAATCCATTTTGCAAAATTGTTATTTATTAAGACTATCGATATGCTATTCATGTCTAGTCTACTCAAAATCATTGTTTCGAAGCTTGATAAGTTCGATTTTGGTTGTTCATGGACGTGATCAGACGATTTCTAGCGTCCGATCCCCGTACCCCAGAGCAGTCTTGTGAGCGTCAAACAAAGCTGTGAGTTCTCTGATAAACACTGCATGGGCTCTGTCCACTTCTTCCTTTGTCGGTGTTTGCTTGCTGATAGATGTATCTATACACGATTCATTGAGATTGTCTTGTTCCAAGACAAATTCGAAACGAATCGGTTTGCCCATCACAATGGTGGTGGTTTTTGGCAAAGGGCAAAATGGATTCCCCCACAGCCCACTGCAGGGGGTAATGCATATCCCAAGGTTTTTGACAAGCCAGAGTCGGAAGCGTTGAGCCATCCAATTGTATGTATAATACGAATCGCTGCATCCAAATACGTACATGGGAACAATCGGCACCCCGTGTACAAGCGCCAATTTGATAAATCCCTTGCGATTCTTTAGGTAGATGATTTCCCTTCCATACACAGTACGTATTTGCTCCGCCTCACCTCCGGGTAGAATCAGTAACGATTTGCCCTGATCCAGAGCAGCCTTGGCTACCGGGCGGGAAGCATCGATGCAGCCGGTCCACAACGATATTTCTCTCACTACGGGAATCCAGAACAAGATCGAGGCCGCTAGCGCCCGAATCTTGTTTCTCTTCAGTAGATTAGGAAAGGTCTCGTTAATGATTCCGTCCATCAATACACGGAAGTCTGAATTACATCCGTGAGGAAACGCCGCCAGGATGAACTGGGCGTTGGATCGGGATTCGGCCTCCACCAGCTCCTTGGGCAGGGGCTTAGCAAATGAAAGGTTTAGATACCGGCGATGAATGGACGAGAGGAAAAAATATCGTTCGCTAAAGGCTCTCCAGACCCCACCTTCGGGTTGCTTCTCGGAATGAATGGCTCCCCCAGGTGTTAGCAGCCGAATTGATGCATAGAGCATTAAAAAATAAATCATCATCTTGCTTCTGGAAGATCCGGGATTGAAGAGAACGTAGATTCCTCCAAGATTGACTAATAAAATCAGTGCCATTAGAAGGGTGACGCACATGAACGCTTGCAGTTTCAACCAGATTGATGGGTGGCTGTTGGTGTCTTTTGTACTACCATGACTCACATCTGATTTTTTGTCTTTTAGTTTCGATGATGACGCCAAAGATGCTTCTATCCGCGACATGGTGACAGAATTGCGCAATGATGTGTTTCTATTTACATTCGTTTGTGGGCTTGGAGGAACAGAGGCGGCGGTTAAAACGTAGTCTAGTTGTTACGTTGTGCTGCAGCACACACAGATTGTTTCTGTCTTCGTGGAAAGGCGATCGAYGGGATGGACAACATCCCTTGCTAACAAGTTGGTTTGAAAAAAATGAGTCGAAGGACCCGAAAACGAGATCAGTTTATTTCTCCAGTGCAAGCCACGTAAAAAGGTAAAGGTCCACAACAGGATGTTCAAACTACACGCTTTGCTTGTACACCAGGGTTCGGTTCGCTCAATTATTGCTTAATTAAMTACGGGTACTCGTACTCGTACTGTTAATAAAAATATTTCTAGAAATCTCCTTCGTACTTGATTTTATTTTTATCTTACCTCGCACGTGCGGACAAAGCTCATTCTCTAAAATGTCCTAAATTTTATGTTGGTAAACAAGCGGCCACTGTGAGGACAACAACGCGATGCTTCATTTTGCACTAGGAATATCTTGTGCCCGTAGCAGTTGGTATTTTACACGCCGAAAACAGACTACGTAGAGACTCGTACTGTAGTCGAATCCATAAGTCTGTCTTGTCTATTGTTTGTGTCACAAAATATTGCATTTTTTGATACTTCCGGTACTCGTACCAATCTACTCTTCATCTAGCCTCATGTGCACGTGCACAGTAACATGCTGATACATTTCTTCGCTGAAAAACTCTTCCTGCTCAAGCTCTGCATTCCAGATCCTTGTTTTGGTTGTTGGGTGTTGCTTATCCGATTCGATGTTGACTCCCAAGCCTGGCCTCACCTAGGAATGTGAARCTAGGGTAGGTGCAGTGTGAGAATCCACCTACAGCAAGGTACGTAGCCGCATGCATTCTGTTATCTGATGTTGGCGTCACAGGCCCAAAATCGTTGTGCCGGCCCGCCACCGAACAGTCGAGTGTAGTAGGAACTTCATCCCCTATTAGTAGTTATTACCCTCATTCCAAAATCTGTGTGCCGAACAATGTCTGGCAGATGCAACATCAACGGCACAGTCGGTCGATTATTGCACCGTGTTACTCGACTTCGATATTTGCATTCCAAACGGTASAGTAGAATGCCTATTATGCTATTATTTTGCCACGCAACCTTGGTCCAAACTACGCTGTTTTTTCGTACAGCTATTTCGCTCGCTSGCTGGCAAGCAGCGATGCAGCATACCCCTCCAACCATTCCATTTCCTCGGAGCACCCGTCCATCTCTGCTACGGTGTAGTAGTCGAGGCTCTCCGTGAGCGAATAGTCCCGGCCGAGGGCCTTCCACCGGTCTTGTTCCAGGATGGAGTGCGTCGTGTCCTGCAGTGTCTCCCTGGGGGTCCTCGGTTTGTAGGAAGCGTCGCTTTCACCATTGTCGTCGACGGCTTTGTTCCGGAACAAGACGGTAGGATCGCTCCAGGTTGTGGTGCCGTCGAGGTCCCATTCCGAAACTCCAAAGGAGTCGTCACTGCCAGTGCTCGGTGAATCGCTCCCACTGCCCCTGGACGACGAGGATACGCTGTCGCTTCTGCTGCCATCATCGCTGCCGCATTTTCTATTGCTATCGCTATCGCTATTGCTCTCGCTGTCGTCAATATCGGCATTCGCTAGCGCCGTGAGGTTCTGCCGCAAACGGTCCAGGCGCGGGTCSCTCTCGTAGGGATCCCTCGATGCGATCGATTCCAACAGCGATTCCACGCTCTGGCCCGGTTCGGATCCCACCCATACCCGGGTCCCGTTGCAGACGTTCGGCGCCTCGGCCAGCCTCGCGTGTGCCTCCGCTACGTCGCGGACGTCGGCGATTTCCCAGGACTGTTCCAGGACGTAGCGGCCCCGGAGCATGTCGGCCCAGCGGTGCTGATAGACCGTGTCGTGGAGCGGAACCACGGTCGGCGGGCCCATTACGATGCAGGGGCAGACGGAGAGCCCGAGAATCGGATCGTGCGGATTTGCCGGATCGGCGTTGTGGTCCCCGCAAAAGGCGTAGAGGAGGCGCTCGCATTCCCGCTTGGCCGCGCCATAGCTGTTATCGAGTATGTCGGCTTCGTTGGCGGGCTCGTCGGCTTCGATGGTACCACCGGCCGCACCCGAGCTCGTGTATACGACYCTGCGGAYGGTTGCGCTGTTCTTTTTCACGGATTCCAGGATCCACTCCATGGGRKTGATGTAGCTCTCGTAGACGGCGTGGTCATAGGAAAGCCACGGTTGTTGTGGRTCGTYTTGATCACTGACACCAAGTGTTKCAAGGGCATCGAGCTTTCTATTGTCCTTGACGTCGTGGATTTCTGYAKTCTGATTTCTKTGTAGATTTCTTAGCAACTGGTCTGCCGGTGGGAGTCTGTAGTTACGTGTCTCTGGCGTTGCTTGGACCGGGTTTTCTGCTGATGYTGGTGTYGCCCTTTTCGTTTTGCTTTTCTTCCATAACGAGTGGTAATCGGTACCGAAATTCCCKGCCACGTGAAAGACCACCGYGCATCCCTCAAAGATTGAATCGTAGGCACCCCTCACGGACATATCCGCMGGGTGAATCTCGAGGCTGCCACCGGAGTTTGCGTCGTGGTTGTTCTGCCCCTCCGGGAGATGCACCGCTTTCCGGCCCGGGCGGACGCATGCGCGCACGGTGTACCCGCGATCCAGGAGCACCGCGCAGAGGTAGGATCCGATAAAGCCCGAGGCCCCCGTCACGGCGGCAATCMTTCYTCCTCGTCGTTCAYCGTTGAGTTCGTTGCAGCTGCTTCCGCTGTCACCGGGTGGCTGAGAGGWTGACATGACGCGCGAAGTATCGTTGCCTTGATTGAATATTTTCAATKYCTTGCGTTGCGCTACCTTGGYGATCTTTCGAAATCGAAATTCCGGATCTTGTTGGAACAAAAAACCGTCGAGGGAACGCTAACAATCACAGGTATCGTCCCGTGCTTCCGCGTTCAGTCGTACCGTGTGAAGACTACTCCCTTGYGACCAAGTCAAATCTGGCACTTAACAATACTGTATTGCTTTAGTAGAGATTGGAAGAGGACGGGGAACGATCGCTTCCGATAGATCGGGTTGTAGCAGGTTGCACGCCAAGTTACTTCAACTTAAGTACGAGCACWGAAAAAGTAGATACTTCTAGATTTATTACTGTATTTCTTGGCCGGATCATTTCTTTCGAAATTTAAATTTAAATTTTTGCTTCTGGATTTTGGATTTTGGTTGGTTCTCTTTCTATTCTACCGCTACGTACCATACGTACAGTACATACCTAAMGTGACTTGTACGTACATACCGTATGTAATATGGTAGGAGTGCGTGGGGAAACTCGAATCTCTGGCGGCTACGTACGTACGTATGGGCCAATACAGGCTCTACGTTCTACGGTATTTAAATTAAAAGTACCGGTACTTCGTACCTGATACCGTACAATTAATATTCAATGTATCGGCAATCGGCATCATCTTTTAATCTCAGACTCAACAAACGATGGAATTACGATAGTGCCTCGCTCAATACAAAGGATACAAATACAGCAACTGTGGATCCAGGCGCAACAGTTTCCCCAGAGACGATACAAGATTTACAGCTAAAAATAAAAAAATCAATTGAAATTGAAAACAACAACGATACAACAGAATGAAAAGGGGAACAACAATGACGACAACGACAACGACGCCGACGAAACGAGCGCCGGCGATGGCCTCCGCGCTGCTGCTCTGCGGCCTGCTGTGCGGTGCCCCGGTGGCATCGGGGTTTTCCCGAGCCGGTGCCCCCGTCACCGCCACCGCCACTCGAGAGGCCCGGCGTTTCGCCCCGGCCGGGCCGCTGCGGTCCGCCGAGGGGGAACACGGCGACGAAGGCGGGAACGGGGAAACACCCCCGGGGGCCGCCGATCCCGAGCCCGAACCGCCGTCCTCGCTGTGGGACAGGGCCAACGCCTTTCTCGACACGCCCATCCTGGACGCCAACAACCGCAGCGACCAGGGGGCGGTCGCCGAGGCCCTCAAGGAGTTCGTCCGGGACGAGCCGGAGCTGGCCCAGGTCACCTTCTCGGTCGCCGTCGTGGCGGCGATGGTCCTGGCGACCAGGCTGGCCGTGTCCCTGTAAGCCAGCCCCCGGCCGTGCAGCCTCTGATGGAATGCAATGGATGTTCACCGACACCGAGAGGGGGAACGACAATTCGTCGGATGCAGCGATGTGGTTGTTAGCGATGCGGTTGCCATGGTTGTTGGCAAGAAAGGAACACGGCAAGGAGAGCGAGTATTCGATTCCACACCGAACACTTGGGTAGATTCGAGTTGAGTCGATCCAAGCCGTCTTGTGTTKTTCCAAAAATGAGAAACGACTGTATATTATTTGGTTTCCTAGCCATTGGCTATGCATCGGAARGARWCTAGGCTTCTATAATATTTYAAGTCGCGACTTTAGGAGGAAAGTGTCAGATCWATAGACTCGAACCACACCGACACGCYTTTTCCGATTCTCAMGCTCCGGTATAATTTAGTCGAACAGCAATCCATTTAAGTTTAGATTCAACAATATGATTTCGTTTTGATTAGGKAAGACTAGATTYATTTGCTACGGAAAGGGACAATATTGCCGTGATTTATCTAYTAAAAGTRGCATCAACATTAATGTGTTTCGAAAGTGGATTGTATCTAGGGTCTAAATTGAAGGGACCTAATTTTAAAAATCACGGGCCAACCTCATTCCGTGAGCCGTACGGTAAAAYYATAATTTTCACCGTCATACTTACTATTGTGATTGCGAGAATAAAGTGTAATTTTCTCGCATTCGAGCCCGTATCTTTGGAGTGATTTGTCGAACAATGCTCGTTCTTCTCCAGCCACTTCCACTTTCAAAACTGTATTTTGCATTTTTTTCAGAAAATGTTCATTACTTTYATGGTACTTARAGTGCCCAAGCGCGTACAACTGGTCGAAGTTGGAAGTTGAAACATSAAATTYGAACCTTCTGTAGCGCATGACCATCAAAAAGCAATAGTAAGCAAGATCATGGATTTCGACTTCTYCATTCCGTTTGTCCAACTCGGTTCCAAACACGTCCATTCGTTCAARCATTGCCATGTACGCTCGAAGCGAGGGTCCTTCGGTCACGCTACTGGCGTCCACGTTTTGAAACCCGAAATACTCGAGATCCTTCAAGAAACTAGCTTTGGAGACCGTTGCCGGCAGGGTCACCTTCTGGCCGTCTCTCATGTAGTCCAAAACGTGCTGAAAGCGCTCCCCGTTTCTGTCGATAAAGATCGGTGCTGCTTCTTCCTCTTGGTCCTTTTTTTGAACATCCATCCAGGTCTCCGAGACCATCCTCGAGAGCATCGTATCGGGAAATAGATCGAGGAGTGATCGAGAGACCTTGTACACCGTTCCTCCGACGTCAAAGCTAACGGTGGCGGGGATCTCACCCTTGTCTTCTTTGTTGCTCATGACTATTTTCAAGATCTGGGCGATCGATGGCATCGATGGTGTTTGCCTTCGGATTGTGGGAACCAACCTCCGAGACATCAATCCGGCTTGGTACACGGAGCTGCCGCGTAGCAGYMTGCCGCACGGGGAACAAACATTCCATTCCGGAGGGAGCGACCGTTGCGGTCCTCTCTTTTTTYGGGATCCGCCGTGGTCGTCTGTTGTATCGTCCAACAGAATGATGCAACCACCGCTGGGCGTGGAGACTCCCCCAAAAATTTGCGGCGCTGCCCAGAGTGTTTCCACCGTGGACCAATCCCACAACAAAGCAYACGMAYCGCCTCTCCATCTCACTCTGGCACACACCCATGCCCTCTCGCATTCGCGAGWCCAAAWAATRMAGGGAGCCACGGTTTCCGAAGTTTTGTGCGTTGCGTCCCACAACGATCGGGCTTGGTGGTGCGTCCGGTTCCTTGCTGTCGCCCTTTTGCGGAGCAACCGCTGCGGTCGGTCGTGGCTGGGTTTGCGGCGGGGGCCCCTCGGAACCACCGCACGGAATGCTACACCCCGAGTCCGCGCGAAACCGCAGCACGGGGTTTGGAGAAACACATCGCAACGCAGCGTCACGCAGCGTCACGCAACGGAACGCAATGAAACGCAACGACACGCACCGTTCCATCGAGGGTGTCGTTGTGTGTCGGTCTCGTGCCGCCGGTTGGTTTGCCTCGCTTGGTTGGCACGCGATGGGCCTTCGAGGAAAGCACGAGTGCGCCGACAAAATCCACTCCGTGAGCAGTTTCCACGTCGCCCGCTGCTTGCATGCCTTTCGATCGTTCGACTCGTACCGGTACGTACGAGTTCATACCGGCACGGTGAGAGCGAAGAATTCGTAAGGCATGTTTTTTTTTGAGTTCGTACTTTTCTTGGTAATCACGACGATACGAAGTCGTGTACGACTCAATTTCCGTACGTACCGTACTACAAACGAGAATTTTTCCGTTCGTTGTTTCTTGGAGACATAAGCCTTTTTCGGGCGAGGTTCCAGGATGGAAGCACATTCTGGGACTCTKGCGTAGGACGTACGTACCTCCTGGTACGGACCGTGCGGTATTTTCGATATTTTCGATTCGTGAAGTTGTGCAAGAAGACTTCACTCATTCGTGTCCAGTCACACAATCCAGCGGGAACCGAATGCTTTTCGAATTCAATGAAGCGTCGTTTTCCTCTTCTTGTGTCACCCAACGGTACGGTAGGTGCACCATTCCTCGTTTGCTAMAGCATAGCAGCATGCCGAGGTTCTGCTCGTTCGCACCCACTTTTTCCATAACAACACCGCACACACGGTTGACACACCCGAGAACACAACACAACACAACACAACACAACAAAACAAAACAAAACAAAACAAAACAAAACACCGACTACGTACGGCATCCGTATCCAACACGCTTTGTTTGTCACCAATGGCGGGAAAACAACAGCAGAAGCAGCAAAAGCAACACCAACAGCATTCGCAACAGCAGCAGCAGCAGCGAGACCGCTGCGATCCGGGGGGGGACCCGCAACCGCTGCTGTCGCAGATCCGATCCAACGCCATTGCCGACCTGACCATCACCAGGGAGGCGGAGGAGGTCTTTGACGCGAACACCGAGGGCGTCCGGTACGACGACATCCTGCCCCTCCTGGAGGCCCTGGGAAGCAACGAGTCGATCCGGTCGGTCCGCTTCGAGGGGGACTTTCTGGACTGCCTCCACCCCCTCTCCAGGAGGGAGCTCCTGGGGGCCATCGGGGGGACCTGCCTGCCCTCCCTCACGGGGATCCACCTGGGGGACGCACCGTTGTTCGTGGCCGACCTGTGCCTGCTCGTGGCCCGCTCGGGGTCGCTGGCGGGACTGGAGCTCCACGACCTGGTCCTGAAGGGAGGGCCGGAAGACTTTGGGGCCCTCGAGGAGGTCCTGGAGCACCACCCGTCCCTCAAGGAGTTTGAGATGACCGAGTGCCTCCCGAGCGACCCGGGGATCGACCTGGACCGGMTCCGCGCCGCGGGGGAGAAGAGGAGGAAACCGCCCCTTCCCTCGTTCTACGGGCGGTCCCGGCCGGCGAAACGGAGCTTCTCGGCGGTGGCCCGGACGGCCTAGACTAGCACGAGATTGTTTTCGATAGAAACTAACTAGTGTTTTGATTTTTTGGACTGCTGTACTAAAACTGCGTAGCGGAGACACCTCCAAACCATGTCGGCTTGTTATGTTTGGAATACTATGGGATTATTTCTGAGAGACTTTCGTGCGCTTGCTCCTCTTTCGCAGACCGCAAGGAATGCCCGTTTTGACATTGTTTTCTGCAGCAGTCCGTTTCAGTGGAGGCGATTCGTTCGCATTCAATCTTATATTTTTCATGCGGCTGGTCGGTGTCGGCTGGGAGTTCAAACTCCCCGATCGATCGTTTAACACAGCTCCCTTCTGGCTGGTCGAGTGCACTTTCTTCTTGTCGGCATGAAGATTGTTGCTTAATGCCGAATCCTTCGATGTCATTGGAGTATTTTCCTTGCTGCTCTCGCCACAGTCGCTGTTTTCGAACTGAGATTCTCGGAGAATCGCCTGTGGATCTTTCGTGAACGTGAGCGATTCCGAATATTCGGGAATGTTGCGACACGGAATATCGACTGGTTCCTCGTGGAGACGGTGAATGTTGTGCGCAAGGTTTTCGAGTTGCTTGGAACTCATGGACACAGCATCCTTGGAATTGCATAAATGCCCTCCCATGGCTTCGACTTGTTTCTGAAGTGCTGTTTCCAACCATTGAGAATCCTCAATGTGCTCCCGATGCTGATCGACGCTGCCAGCAAAACTTCCATCGATACCATCCTCCAAGTGTTTCTCCACCAAAGAGATATATTCCTGTCCCTTGCGGATTTGCTCGCTGGCTGCATTTTCATCAGCATCAAGTGTTTCGCCGATGCCAGTGATACTCTCTTTCGAAGCAGAACAGACCTGACTCTGATCACCTTGAATTTGGCACAGATCATTTCGGACCGTATCGAGAACTTCTTCTTTCACGTATTTCCATCCTTGTTCGGTCGATTCATTGAGACTTGAAATTCCCTTCTTTGCCCCTTCTTGAATTCTTGATGCCGATTGATTTGTAGCAGTTTCGACTTGAAGTCTTGTCGTGTGAATGATTGACTCTGTTGTATTGAGGTCTTCCTTCTCTAAGGATTGCAAAGTATTCATTGTCTCATTGGCAAAGGTGTCAATAGGGTTACGAAGTCCTTCAAACGAGGTCTTCATGTTGGCGTCGAAAGCSGAAGATTCCTGTTGGAGGGCAGATCCGAGTTGGTCTTGACCGTTAAAGTTGTTTCGAATATCATTCTCCAAATGACCGTTGGTTGTACCAAGGTAATCAAAGACATCTAAGCTCGTCTGATGAATGGCAGCGTTGCTGTCTTTTGATTTTTCGTTGGCTGCTAGAAGGGATCCAAAGCTGTCGGATTGGAATTGATCGATGGCACGCATTTCCTTTTCAACGAGAGATTGCATGCCGCTCATAACATTTGTCACAAGGGCTTTGTTCATTTTCTGCTGTCTTTGGTGGGCTGCAACAAGTGCTTCATGTTGCTCTTTTAAGACGGAACACTGGTGTTCAAGTTTCTTGACGTACTCAGCATTTTTGTCTTTCAAATATCCATYCATGCTTGACAAAGATTGCAGAGTATTCGAGCGAGATAATTGGTTTTCCTTGATCCCTTCGACAAATTTGTTCAATGTTGCTGTGTGGAAAGCCGTTGAATKTTTCATTTGATCGATAGATGTGTGACAATGTGATTGAAACGTTCCCRTGGATTTGACCAATTCATCTCGATGAATTTGTCGGATTCCCCTATCTTCTTCGAGTTTGGCAGTAATTTCTGCGACGGCCGTCGATAGATTTTCTTTGGAAGCTTCGAGTTGAGTGGCAAGGGTATCTAGTACACTTTCCGACGAGGAGAGATATGCCGATTCCAGCTTGGAGATGGCATTGCAATTCTCGCTCAATCGACTTAGGACCGATTGGCAACGAGACTGGAGAATTTCGTCGCCATGCTTAAATTGTGCTGACAGTGCATCCAACTTTTCTTTCGCAGACGAGACGAGTCCATGAACAATCGGTAAAAGATTATTCTTAGTTGATTTTTGGAATGCTTCGATTTCCGAGACACAATTCTTTTTGATTTGTTTCACAACCGTAGAATGATTCTGCAGCAGTTCCAATTCCCTCGAGCTGTGATCTTTGTTTGCGGATTCAATTTCGACGCGATATCTCTGTTGTGTCTCCTCGATGAGTTCTAGGTGTTGTAGCAACTCGTTGAGCAATGATATCTGCTTTGCTTTATAGTCTTTGGTAGCCRCCTTGCGATCTAGTTCCTCCTTCCTCTTTTCGAGCAATTCTTGATGCATGTTGTCACCRTCCTTAATGGTTGTTTTYAAAACTTGAATCAGTGCAGTTGCTTCCTTGGTTAACGAAWCTTCGGTTTGTTGCGTAGCGCCGAGGATAATCCTTGTATCACGAAGTGARTTTTCRGTTTCTTCGAGTTGCTCCGTGATCYCCTCCACCTTGCGTTCGAGAATCGAAATTTCGTGTGTAGCCTTTTCAAAATTTCGCTCGGCCAGTTGTTTTGCCATCTCGGCTTGTTCYGCCCGCTCCACCAATTCTTGCTGCTGAATGTGTTTTCGAGCCAAAGCCTGCTGTGCTTCCTCTACCTGTGACTGCATATATTCAAGTCGGCATTCCATTTCGTGCCAGTGTTCTAYGGATGTCCCCGCTGCTCCCCCTGCCCCCTCCGCAGAAGACTTGTTGCTGCCGTCAAATGCGAACGACGATCCTCCCCCAACTGTCATGAGCGACGTTGTGACCGGTTTGTTGATGATCCCGTTGGCCGCCTGTGCATAATTGAGTGTCGACATGGATTCTTCGATTGCCGTGACAGAAGGCGAAATTGTGGCAATCAAACACGTCTTGCATCTTCCCCCGAGACTTTCTTGGAGAATCCGAGTCAACTTCGAATCTCTGGAGATGATTAAGATGCAATGTCGTRCCAAGAAAAAAGAGAGTCAGAAACAACTAGGTCGAAAGGGGGACAAATTGATTCCGTTGCTGTRAAACGATTCGTACCTGTACGGAATTCGGACACTGCTGCCACCGCTACCGCTCTGCTGGCTCCTTTCTTTSAGCAGCTTCACCACCCGCCCAAGAGTCAGCAACGACCGGTTGATATTCATGCGCTCTCGTTCCCGAGCCGCCTGTTGCTTTCCCGCGTTTCCGCAGGACTTGGCGCACTCGCTTCCGGCCAGATCAACGCAGTGGAGTTTGCCTCCCACCTCTAGCACCGAACCATCTACCAGCTGACGCTTGGCCTCGACCCTCAGGGTAAAAATGCAGTGTGACCTGGAGGATTCCTTGTTCATGAGGGTTTCTCCGGTCTGACGCTGTTGGTGTGCGGTCTGCATAAGTGCAAGCAGGTCCGAGGCGCTTGTGACCTTGGTCTCCGATAATCCCCTACAAAAGGGTCCATGTTCCCCTTCCATTATGGCCAATTTTGTTGCCGCCGCATTTCCCGATTTCGACGAAGACACACTCCCCCCTCGTTTGCTGCTTTTGGTATTGCCGCATGTGCTTCCATTATCGACAACGAGCAAATCGGATAGCTCTTCGTTATAGATTTCGAGCAGACTACAGTAGACAGCCGAGCTGGTGTACTCCGGGTTCTTATTCAGAGCATCGAAAATAGCAGCCGCCGACCTGGGAATAACCCCGTGTTGGTCGGCTTGCGACAAATCTCCCTCCATTGTGTGCGTTTTCCCCGTTCCCGTCTGACCGTAGGCAAAAACGGTGCTTTCGTACCCCATCAAGACGTCTCGTATAATCGGCTGCAGAGTCGCCTCAAATACGTCTTCCTGGGTCGAAAACGACGTGAATACGTTATCAAATTTGTACGAGGATTTGATCTGGCGGGATCCGGTCCCTTTGATCACTGTGACGGTCTTGTCGGAGGTGCTAGCGCTCACCACCGGTAGAGTTCCGTGTTTCTTTTCCCTGTCGTTCAAGGGGCGGACCCGCACCACCACCTGGACAGAAGCAGTGGCCGCGGGCGATGTCGGGGCCCGCATTCCTCYTTTCGTYGAGGAGGAGGAGGCTGACGCGAACGAGGTAGAAAGCGAAGGAGACACCATCGTTTTGGTCGATCAGCAGTTCGTTTGGTGGATTAGTGCGCTTGATTCGGGTTCAAGGTATGATAGCGAAAGTCTCTCTCTTCAGACGATTTATTTGTCATAAAGAACGTGCTCGTACGACGAGTAAGAGTACTTCTACTAACTATTATGAACAACGGAACSAAATGCTGCACAAAAACAGTTGCTTCTAATTATTTTGAATTTTGTTCAACACGCCGGTATCATGTGATATTGATCACCTCTACGGTTATTWTTTAACGTCAACTGCAAAACCCCAACCGTCAAAGGCGAMACGATCGGTAGAGGACAGACTTTTTTTTTCCTTCGTTTTTCCAAGAATGAATGGTGCCCAGTCACGTTTCAACAAACGTCACAACCTTTCATGAAACAAGGAGAGAAATTCCAAGTGTGTCCAAACTTGTTTGGTCTTAAAGCAGGAGGCAGACGGAATAGAGATTTGATCTGGAACGAAGACACTGTTAAATCCGAGGACGGGAAACAATAATCATGGCGATCGACACGAAACACACGGGAGCGAAGGCAGCGACGGGAATTGCATGGCTGTCCTTCTTCTTTCTCGCGCTGGCGCAGCAGGCGCATTCGTTTTCCATGTCCTCGAACGGGAATAACAACAACAACAATCTGGGAGCGGCCATGAACCTCATGTCATCCGACTCGAACAACCTCGATCGGTTCCAATCGTCGTTCTTGGTGGGGAAAGAGAGCGAAACCGCCGTATCCCAGTTCGATGGTAACCTTTGGCAAGCCCTGTACGGTGAAAACAACGTATCCGGAGAGGACGAGGATCTGTGGGTGGCAGTCTATCGAAGCAACAACAACAAACCCTCCGTGATTGTTCGCGACGAATTCTTTCGAGCCATGAACGATGCAACATCGGACGACCTAGACGATGCAAACGACAACGATTCTACCGCAAATTCCAACAACAATATTTCAACGGTGTCCAACACTGCCTCCTTTTTGTCCAACACCATGCCTTCCATGCTGGAAATCCCGGAAACGAAACCAGTTGCCATCGCTCGGTTGCAAAAGACAGAAAGCGACAATGTATACCTCCTGGACAATCTGCGGTGCTCCCTCAAAAAAGAAGACCAGGACGAATCTTGTGACGGGGGGAGCGAATTTCTCGAGGCCCTGAGCGTGGCAGTGGACACACTACTCCAGCAGCACCTACAGCGCTTGCTAAAGGACCGAGACGAYGAGACYGAAACCGATGTGGTCTTYGAGGGCACCGTTCGGACCAAGTCGACACTCTTTTCCAACAAACTCTTCGAAGAGCGGGGTTTCCGAGAGGTCGAGACGCTGAGCAGGGACATGGCCACGCACGTTTCGAGCTACGGGGCCTGTTTTTCGCAGTACGCCGAGAGGTCCATCGAGCCGGGGATGGCCCCCGGGACGAGGGACCGGGCGCTCCAGATCGTGGCCCTCCTGGGCCGGCTGGATGCCGAGGTTCAGAAGAAGGTCGAGGAAGACGAACAGAACGGAGGAAACGGCGGGGACGACTACGATCCGTGGGCCAACATGAAATTGTATCGATCGTAGGCAAAGCTATTCGTACCAATGGTACTGTTCGTATGACAAAGAATACCGGTACCGATACCTACAATCATCGCAATTCTGCAATCCAGCAAGCTCACCTTTTCGTGCACAAGAATCACATTATCAATCATAGAAGTTGTGAGACCTAGCAAGCACGCCTTGTAGTACAAAAAGGCGCACGCCGTAGTTCATTCTCTGCTACAGTATCAATGATACCAGTACGATGCACTTCCTTGTACCTGATAACAAAATCTGTAAAAGCAACAGAGATAACGATGAAGTTGCTCTTCCACTAAAATGGTTTCTAGTGTTACTATCATCAATAAGGGTTGAGGCAGGTTGTAGTGACTGTAGAAGAGGTGCTAGTACAAACCAAAAGGAGAAGGAAGAAGTAGAAGTAATGCCAGTATTAGCTCTAGTATTCATGCTACTGCGCGAAGGTTACGCCATGGAAAGAAGGGGACGGTGGCTTGATCGATAGATTTGTGCCTCGKTGATGTCGTCCTCGCCCTTGCTTGCTTGCTTGTTTGRTTTCGGTGATCATCAGGGCAGTTCCATGCCGTCGCGGAGGTAGGATTCGTCGTCGATGTTTAACCAGTGCGTGGAACAGTGCCGGGAGGACTCGATGGTCTGGGTGAGCGCAGACGCGTATTGCCTGGCCAGTTGGGCGGATTCGAGGGACACGCGGTGGAGCGGAGGGTCATCGGGGCTGCTACTGCTGTTGGTATTTTCCTTGCCGTTGAATGTCCGAATCGGGGCAAGTTTGGGGTGGAACTCTCCAAAGGCAAACTCGAAGCCACAGATAATTCCCTCGTGGATCATGTCCGGCAACACAACATATTCATAGCCTTCGATGTCCATTTTGAAGGAGAGAATTGGCTTGGCGTTGTTGTTGTTCTCATCGCTGGAAGTGCCGCTGGGAGGGCCGCCAGGTACTTCCCGTTCGAGGATGTGGTGCCTGATCCATTCGCTCAACCGGATTGTAGGAACCTTTTCCTCGTAAGCCCCTTCCATGCCAAAATTCTTGGCCCCGGAAAACCCCCACTCTTGGAACTTCTCGTCCTTCGGGCCCTGGTGGAAAAAGGTTGTGAACCCCTCGTAGTCCGATACCGCGGCCTCGATTACGTGGTACCTCCAGCCCTGTTTCGAATAGCTCGCCGCAACCTCCTGCAGGCGGGGCCAGTGCTTCGAGTTGGCCTCAAACTCAAACACGCAGAAGTCCCGGGGGTCTCGGTTGGATCCATATTCTTTTTCAAAAAGAGGGACGGAGTATCGGGAATTCGGATATTTGTGTGGTTCGTACAGAAACCGGCCGTGCACCCCGATGTTGGCCCCTATATCTAGGAATACGTGGTAGCAGCCGTCTCCGAGCCGGGGCTCGCGTGGCGGTGGCGATGGCGATGGCAATGTTGCTGCTGCCGCCGACGCTAGAGACGACGACGATTCTTCGAGGGTTTTGTTTTTGGCGACGAYCGCGGTGTCCCCTTCTCGACTCGCGAGAATGCTCGCGTACCGATCATAGGAGAGGTTGCATACACATACCAACAAGATCGCAGTGATAGCAGTGTGGAGTCTCGTGGGACTGGACTTACTTTCGCTTTTTCTTTTGCCTATCTGCATATCGTTTTTTACTCGCCTTTCACTCTTTTAGTCTMTGGGGGTAGAACTCTCTGTTCAATGAAGTTCTGTGTCTTGCGGTGAGGGGATGGTGCTTTTGTTCGTCGCGGTTTGTTTCTTTCGAGCGAGGGCACTCGTATCGGTAGGGTCGTTCTGGCACTCCAGTTATGACCTGCAAGGRGGAAAGTCTCCCGCGAAAAACGCATGAAAAGGCACACCAAAAAGCCCGAGGAAGACTAACGTAATACGTTTACTTGGTCGTACCGTACAAGTAGTAGTCGTACTCTAGTACGACGAGCGGGAGTCATGATTATTTTCGTGGGATGAATGACGTTCTTCGTTTTTCAGAAAAACAAGAAAAATTAGGTCTCCTGCCGTTCGTCATATCTGAAGAAAGATGCAGCCGAAGTTTCCTGTTGTTGGGTACAGTACCTACGGTACGGCACCAGTACATTTCTCTGTTGCGTAATAYTGTACCGTACGATTTTAGCTTGCGTAAAATTAAACCGAAAATTGACATAATTTTGGGCCAACCACTACTGTAACTTCGGCAGACTAGTTTTTAGTCGCCAGAGCATCCTTAAGCATCCCAATGACCTGGATCGTACTACGTACCTACTACTCCTTGTGACCCTGTTGTGCTTCTTGGTACTGTATGGTGTTGTTTTTTMTACTATCGTACGGTACGTACGGTACGGTATGGCTCATTAAGATWATCTAGAATCAACCCCAATTATCTAGAATTTGGGGTTTGGGTGGGGTCGGGGTTGGGGTTATGGGGTACCCCTGCGCGCCCACGGAAAAAACTCAAAGGAATCGTTTGACTCATACGGACGGTACGTACCGTACATAACTCAATCCGTTCCACGAGTAGAGTGGAATGATTCGACTCGATTCAGCGAATCGGACCGCGCTGGTCGAGTTTTGGCGGTGCTCCACAAGACCGTCATGTCCMTGTCCACACCATATCCGGATCGGCTACAAACAGTTGGTGATGCCCCTCCCCGAAAAGCTATCGCCCTTCAAAAATCCGCATATCAAAACCGTCGAATATTGCGCGCCGGCCCAAAGAATTTATTCGACAAAACCATCGATGGTAAGGTCGGCATGTGGGATGATGTGTTTCTTTTCGCGGGAACAAAAAGATCTGTCGATTTTTCGATGCGATCCATCACCAATGATGCCAGATAGCAGCAGAACCTAGATAGAAGATCTTTTTTCGAATTATTTGTCTTCGGCAGGATGCTTTTCAAACATTCTGATTCTTACAATCCAGTAGATCTATGACACGATATTAAAAAAGCAAACAATCAAATAGTATACGCCTTCAACATCATGTTGACCTCTTGGACCAAGGGGCCGGAAGAGCCCCCCCTCTACAGCGATTGGAAGGTATCCTTCACTGCCCATCGAACCGTCGAAGAACCGAACGACGGACCCTCAAAAGACGATCAAGATACACATTCGGTCTCTACAGCATCCACAACCTCGGCCGATGGGGAAGATTCGGTTGACAACAGCGAGAGCAAGATAGTCGTCGAATCGATGCCGTCCCCGCAATGCCAGCAACAGCATGCGTACTTTTCCGTCCATCGCAACATCATTGGACCACAAAGCACCTTCTTCACGGAATCCTTTCTGTCTTCCCAAGTGGACTCCAACACCGTCATTGCTCTGCCCACGGACCTTCCACCCCACGCCTTCGATGCAGTGGTCGAGGCCTTTCGAATCCTCCTCGACCATTGCTACCACGCGGGAGCAAGAGCGGGCAATCCCAAAGCTCTCAACGTCCTCGAGAAGCAACTCGGCGGAGAACACAACGAAAAGGCTACAATAGTGGCGGTGTTTTGTCTTAGCCGTTTTTTTGAAATGGACTCACAGCTCTGTCAAAAAGTCCACGAATTCGTGAGCACCGATCTGACTCCGGACACGGTGGCGGCCTACTACGCGGTGGTGAAATGCTTGCGATCATCGTGGTCGTCATCGAGTCTCCCAGYCGTCCTAGATTTCAACCCCATCATKGACATGATCATCCTCCTATGCCACCGCATTCCGAGTGTTCTGAGCCCCGATTCGGACCTKTCGAGAATCGCCGATTTGTCGCTGTGGTTGTCGATTGGATCCCTACTGGCCCGCGACAACGACTACAACGAGACCGGAGACAGCAACATAGTCGACGGTGATGGCGCCGCTGCCGCAAACAAAGCGAGTGCCACTGCTCCTTCCGGCAACGACGACAACGAAAGCAAAGTCGACCCYACCGGGGAATCGCCAACCAGAAATTCCAAGGCCTGGAGCGAAAACCTCACTTACTTTTTCGACACCTACCACCAGCAAGAAAGCGTTGTGGACCTAAGAGACTCCTTCCGAACACTGACGGCCGAAAGCGTGCTGCCCGAAGTCTCCGAAAAGGTCGCCCTGCGATTGCTCGAACAMGAGCACAAGCACGGGCTTGYCTGGGGTTCTTCTAAGACACCAAAGGGACACGGGGAGCCGGAGTCGGACGAAGAAACCGTCGACACGGTGGTCGACGAGATGGAGACCGACCACGAAGAAGACGAACAAGAGGAGAGCACCACCGAGACAGCCGCAGCAGTAGAAACCCAAGAGCCCTCGCCCGAGAACGAGAACGAGAACGCCGCGGTTGCCCGCCGCCTGACCGGTCTCCAGGAACGCTGCATCAAAGCCCTGTGCGAGTCGAACTGGGCCGGGGACGAAAATGAGGTGAAGGACTTTGCGCCGGGAAAACTAGCCTCGATCACCACCCCGGCCGTGCTGGAGGCCCTGCTGGTCGCCTCCGTCGCCGAGGAGCGCCACCTCGGTTCCAGGCTCCGAGAGACGGCGTCCTCCCTCGCGACCGAACAGAAACTCCGGGCCGAAGACTCCGAGAAGTACGATTTCTTCACCAAGGAGCACAAGTTCGACATTGCCAGGGAATTGCAGCGGCAGATGGCCCTCGCCAACAAGGTGAAGGAGGAAAGCGAGAAACGAAAGGCGGCAGAGGAAATCGCCAAGAGCGTCGAAAGCAGGGTGGCGGACGAGAAGAAGGCCCTGCGGAAGGTCAGCGAGGTCCTCGAAGCGCAGCTGGAAGCCGCCGAAAAGAAGGTCAAGAGCCTCGAGAAGCGGCTCCGGGTCCTCGAGAAGGAACGAAGCAAGACCGAGTCCGACCGCGAACTCTACGAACACTCCGTTCGGGAAACCATCAAGCGGCTAGACGGCATCACAAACCCCTTCGTCGAGGACGACTGGTGTTTGAAGTCGTGCGGCGGATTCACGCCTCTGATAACGATGATGAGCACCGTGAACGACCACCGTGAGTGCGACCGCATCAAGGCCATGCTGAAGCGGGTGCTCCCGGACTCGTCGGTCTACGAGGGAGACTTTTCCCTCAAGGGCGACGATGATTTTACCCTCGTCACAAAGGACGACGATTATCAGCTCACCGATTACGAAGACGACGGGACCACCGCGTAGCGCGCGTGGAGAAAATGTTCGAAGCAGCAGCATTGCAACAACTGGGCACCCGGGATGGATTGGCCGTCTTTCTTTTATCCATCCATATCCATGCAATYCATCCATTCGGCCTTCCTTCCGATCCTATTCCAAAGACACCCAACGCAAAACAACATATGCATTCGTTTCACAAGTTGGTCATTCGTGAGACCAAGCCACCGTC
>CAACVS010000289.1:1760-46621 GCA_900660405.1 Pseudo-nitzschia multistriata | reverse complement strand
TTCTTGCAACCAAAATAGGTACGGATGCAACCAAAACGGAAGAGCTAATACGGTTGCACAGTAGAATCCCTACCACAAAATATGTAGAACATGTGAGTACGGTGGTAAATAGAGTGGGTCTAGTAAGCGTACTATTGCCTACGCACCAATTTTGAACGTTTTGCAATATCGGTTGCAAAAATGGGGTACTCGTACGGTACGATACTTCTACTCGGGCATGTACATTATTTAATATTCCTCTTCAGATATTACTGTAGGTACGTACTACTGTTCACTGAAGTAAGGTCGTTTCAAAACGGGAGTTGTGCTTCTTTGTATCGCACGTTGCGCAAGTGGCCAAGTCAAAGACACATGATATTCTCCCCGTTGGTATCCACCCGGATATCTGCTGCTGAGGCTGAGGCCCGCTCTGTACAAAACGATTTGCCTTGGATGTCAAGGGCACGAGACCTGGTATGGCCCGCCGTTGTTTTCTTCCTGCGTTGGTGGTGGGTTCGTTTCCGGCAGCCACCGTGCCCCTGGCCTGCCGCGACCACCAATGGCCGGGTTTGGGTCGGCCTTTGCACGGTGACCGGAAGCAGAGGGCCGTGGCTGGAGTCGATCCGCTGCGGTCCACTCTTGGACCTCGGTGTTCCCTTGCCGGATACCGCAGGGAAGGGACGGGTTCCGGACGGGACAAAACAGGCCGTTGGTGATTTGTTGCAGGGCAGAGAGTGGTGCGATGCAACCACGATACAACAAGTCTACGTATGGTGGTGAAAGMCACAAAATGGGTCTTTGGTGTGGCGTCGCGTTGTGTTGCTTTAGTGATCTCCCATTTGTGTTTTCTGTCGCACGGCAGTGCTTGCACTCCCGGCAACAACTACTACAACATATACTTTTTGTAATCCACCTCGTCGGACCACATCCACTCTCCCTTGACAGTCGTGGTGGACCCGGTCTCCCTGGCCTTCTTGGCGGGTCGGCTATCTTCTTCGTCCTCGCTGTCGTCGTCCATGAGATCTGCAAGCATGTCGTCCTGGGTCGACAAGGATGGTTCGGCCGATTCGGGTTTTGATGCGTTCCCTTCTCCTTGCACGGCGATCGTCCTGATTCTCACTCTCTGGGCTCCCACAAAGTACCCGGACTGCACCCATGCTATCATTTGTTCCGTGGTCACCACGTGCAACTGCTTGTCCTCGTTTCCCTGGTACTCCCATTTTACGTTCTTGGACAGCGGTGCCGCCGGCCCACCACTGTCTGGCTTCGATCCCGGCTGCGTCGACAAGGAGGGAAACCTGCGGAATATGTCGTGCCGCGATGCGTCGTAGATATTGACCTCTCCTTTCAGCAACAGGGCGTTTGCTACCCCGGTCAGGTCGTCCAGGTGCGATTTTGCCACGTCGGTGGCCCTGCCGTTGTCGTTGTTGCCGCTCTCCGCCTCTTGCGGTTGCTTCTGTTGTTGCTGGTGGTGGTGGTGGTTCCTCCGGTGCTTCTTGCCGTTTTTGGTCTTGGCGAGCCTCCCGTACCGCTGGATCGCCTGCATGATCGACTCCCTGGCATCTCCCAGCAGGGGGACGATGCGTTCGTACAGTTGCTCCTTCGACAAGCCGTCGAGGTCCTCCTGCGCGGACGTTGCCGCTGACGACGACGACGACGACGACAAGTCCCGAACGCTTGTGGCAATCCCAATGGCCGGCCCGTCTCCGTCGTCGTCCCCGTCGCGCATCAGCGTGTCCGCCCAGGCATCGGCCTCCCCGTCCCCGGCCGGGACGTTTCGCCGAAAGACGTAGGTGTCCCCGTCAAAGTACCCCGTCCCGTCCGTCTCTTCCTCCCTCATGTGAAAGGGCTCGATCCTGACCCCTTCCGTAGCGAGGCTGGCCTCGGCCTCGTCGGGATGGTCACCGTCGAACGCGGCGATCCGTTCTCCCCGCTGCTCCCGCCGGCGCCGCTTTACCTCGATCAGCTGGGACTGGGTCGGGAGCCCTTGGTCCCCGATTCCGTGGTCTCCGTCCTCTTGCTCGTTCCAGTCGTCGATGTCGTCCAGCTCGTCCTCGTTGCCCCGCTGGTTCCGGCCGCGGTGGTTCCCGGCGTGGACTCTGTGGGAGGATGGCCGCAGCACGCCCGGGGGGTTTCTGTTTCGGGGGGCTTCGCCGCTGCCGCTGTTGCTGTTGCTTCCCATCGGACGGCTCCATTTGGGCGGGGGTTGGTCGCTCGAGGACTCCATAAATTTCACGGATCGTTTGCTTGGGGCCGACATGGTTGCTGCGGGTTCTCTTGCTTGATGTTTGTCTTTCGTGTTGTTGTTCGTCGGGGATGTCAGCCGACAAGAGTTCTCGTTTGAGGATCGTTTTGCTCTGTTGGGTTTTGATGGATGTCGACGACAGACGGGTTCTGTTCGGTTGCAAAAAATTCAAAACCCTGTCCGAGATTTTTTATTGACCGGCGAGCACGATTTTGACTCGTTCGACTTATTGAATTCGCCGATCGCGCGGAGTCCTCCAATCGAAAGAGACATTGAATGCGGAAGAAAACACAAAATGTAAAATGTGACGGTCGGCCACTACGGTACTCGTACTTGTACTTGTACGCTACGGCGAAGCAAGCAAGTTTTTTTTTCTCTCCCCCCTTTGTCTGTAATCCCGGGGATCTTGCTGGCGCGCCGTGCGGAAGAATGATGACCACATAAGCAAGAAAAAGTGACGGGAAAGCTCCAATCCGAAGAAAGGAAAAGCTGGTGTGGTGTGCTTTCGAAGTACAAGAGCGTCGTTCCTTTGCTGTAGTACAGATTTTTGAATCTCTGGCCCAAATTGCATTGCTGCCGAGAATCGATTCATCACACCGTAGATTGGAAGTGCATTGGGTTCGTTGAAAAAGCAATCCATAGCGCACTTGCGGCAAACAGTTCCAACCAAAACTCCGTCACCGAGATTGATTGTCTCTGGAGACGACAAGATCAGAATATTCCAAACGAATCACGCAACAAATACATAAAAGAGTACTTCTACATACCAAATACAGTAATTTGCATTCGCAATTCAAGCCTGTCGGAACGCCTCTCTCGGGTATACTAGCACCTCGATCATGTCGACGCTTTCCTTCGCCTCTCAATCTCGGCTGAGACGAATCCCCCGGGCGTTGAAGAGAGTTTCTGCCATCGCACTGCCGTCTGCGTCGCCGGCGTCTTCGGTGGAACGGACGAGTCGCAGGATATACCCTGTCGCCGCGAGGCACAAGTCTTCGTCGTCCGCATCGATTGCCGATTATTTGTTCCCGGATTCGGTAAAGGAATCCGTACAGGAATCGGTAAAGACGTCTATTCTAGAAAAAGTTACCAGGGACGAAAGCAAGGTCTGGACTTCCGGACCTTACAGCAATGGCAATAAAGGCTTGGGGGAAGGAAACGGAAATCAATTACACCAACACCAGCATCCGAACGGCGGCGGCAGTTCGGTGGACGAACAAATATCGGCGTGGCACCACGACGAACTTGACGATCTCTTACTCAACACAGAAACCACACAATACTGGCCCGATCTGCCACCCGGTGTTCGAATGGACGCCGATCCCTTTCAGCTATCCAAGGGAGACGTCGACAGCCTTTCGGAATCCATCCGAGAGGATTTGCTGGGAACAGATCATCCCGTTCTGAACCAAGCAGCAGCCTATTTTTTCGGGGATGCCGACGGAGGAAAAAAGGTCCGACCGCTCATGGTCATGCTCCTCTCGAGAGCGCTCGCGGACACCGTTGGCGGTGCCGCCGCTGCCCAGAATGCCGAAAACGGCAAGAGTACCGAAAGCGCTCTGCCGCTCTTTGGCAACCAAACGAATACGGTCTTCAGCATGCCCCTTGAATGGCAGCGCCAGGATCTGCCACGGGCCCAGCGCCGGTTGGCAGAGATATCGGAAATGATCCACACGGCCTCGCTCTTTCACGACGACGTCATCGATGGATCGGAAACGCGGCGGGGAGTTTCCGCCGTGCACATGGTCTTTGGCAACAAGATGGCCATTCTGGCGGGCGACTACCTCCTGGCGAGAGCCTCTATCTCGCTGGCGCGGTTGCGGCACGTAGAGGTCGTCGAGTGCATGTCCACGATCATCGAACACCTGGTTCGGGGTGAGGTCATGCAGATGCGCGGCACGGTGAGTTCGGAGGGCGACCAGAACGAACGCATGGTCTACTACCTGAAGAAAAATTACTACAAGACGGGGAGTCTCATGGCAAACAGCTGCAAGTCGGCGGCACTTCTCGCGGAATGCCCACCGGAACTGGTGGTTGCCGCGTACAAGTACGGCAAACACGTGGGCATGGCGTTTCAGCTGGTCGACGACGTCCTGGACTTCGAGGGCGACGTCAAGTCGATGGGCAAGCCGGCCCTGGCCGATCTGAAAGCGGGCCTGTCGACGGCGCCCGTCCTCTTTGCCGCCGAGGAGTACCCGCAGCTCGAGGCGATGATGGACCGCAAATTCAAAGAAGACGGCGACGTGGAAACATCGAGAGCGCTCGTCTTGCAGAGCCGGGGGATCGAACGGACGAAGGAACTTGCGCGAGTTCACGCGGAACGCGCCATGGAAGCCATCCTTCCCTGGGAAGCCACCGAGCACCGCGATGCCCTCATAAACCTAGCCTATAAGGTAGTCCAACGGACGACGTAGGCCAATATTGTGGCGAGGCTACTAGAGTTCCATAGTACAAATACTAATATGAAGAATGTCAAAATAGAACTAGCCATCGACTGGACAAAGTTCCTTCTCGTTGTTGTATCCGTCTGTTCGCTGTGCACAACAGTAGAATTATTACATCTCATTCTGCGCTGAATGTTGGTGTAGTAGATGCTTTTGGAACTCCTCCTGATTGTGTTGTCCCTTTATCCATATGTTTTCCTTTGTTGAGTCTTCCAAACAAAAATATTGGACTCAAAAAGCTTGATTTCAATAAACATAACTATTTATGAAGCTTGTTGAGAAGGCATTACAAGTCAGAATTTCACCAAGAATTCATTTGTACCTAATCTATCAATCTATCAAAGATTGTAATGTGGGAAAGAATAGAGGCATTCCATTTATTTGAATAATCATTTTTTTTGGAAAAAGAGAATTTTAAGAAGTCTGACCACAAGCAGAGATGTACGAGTATTTTTTCACATTCTAAATATAAATATGGTTCTCTTTTTGCTACTACTAKGAGTAACTCCCCCTGTGGTTGAAGACAATCCTAACAGCCCCTTCCTTCTGACTTATATTCAGCCTAGATCAAAGACCAGAATTTGATGGAAGATCTGAGCCTAGAATTTGATGGAGTGTACAATTGGAATCATTGGAATCTATTTCTGGTTGACTCAAAATGTTCTCATATTTCTTTTCCTTTATCTGGTGGACTCCTCCATTCAAAAATTCCTTTGAACATATGTGATGAACCAGGGTTTGAGTCTTCCTTTAAAAAACATACCCAAATCTGACTTTGATTTATTTTGGAAATGACAAGCTTTTTCATTTCTTGCAATATGCAAATGATAACTTGTTAGTAGGGGCAGAACACTATGATCATTAATGTCATGTATTTTCTTCTGAAGAACAACAACAAGCCTGTGGTGCTAGTACTATTTCTAGAAGTAGCAATTGCTGCTTGTTTGATTCAAAATCAAATGAGAAGGGCTTGTTGATTCAAAATCAGATGATGAGTTATAGAGCAGCATGAGCAATTTTGGCAACACTAATTTTCTTCAACAAGGAGATTTTTCCCTCCATCGTTCCCCCTCTTCTTGTTCTTTTTCAATCATGTAGCATAGAATTGGTCTAAATCAGTTCTTTATATATATACTATTTGTTCTAAAATTTATGCCATTACTATTATTACTAGTACTTCACCTTTTGAAAGTTGAAGTCATCAACTTCAATTTGAAGTCATGAACTTCTGCTTGTGCAAGGTGCACTACTATGTTCTGTTTGTTGGTAATGTATGAATCAAAACAACAATATGGTTGCAAGTGAATCCAGTAGCAGCCATTCAATCATGAATTAATCCAACCATAAGTCATTTTTTGGAGCATGTTTACACACTTCCAAAATAAATAGCTCTGAAGTATCTACTAGTAGTACTGCAAGAATTTTTACTGTGACATTTGTTGAAGTTCTTAGTCGTAGTAGTAGTAGTAGTAGTAGTAGTAGTAGTAGTAGTAGTAGTAGTAGTAGTAGTAGTAGTAGTAGTAGTAGTAGTAGTAGTAGTAGTAACTTAATATGTAAAACTGTTTATGTAACTCATAGAATAACAAAGGGATGAAACATCAGTAAGAAACAAGAAGAAAAAGAACAGCAAGCAATTCTCTTTGGAGCAACCAACCAGAAGAAAAACAACAACAATTACTACTACTACTACTAGACTAGTAGTAGTAGTAAGAAGGAGAACAAGAACAAGGAGGGAAACAATCAGAATATTKCAAGAGGTTAAACAAGGATAAACAGATCTTTTTTCTCCTTCTTGTTTCAAGAGATGTAAAGGAAGTTACTACTACCAGAGGGCTCACCAAGGTGCTATTGGGACATACTAGGATGGAACAAGAAGAACAAGGGAAAAACTTGGCTACGGTGGTGCACTGGACGACTAGTATCACATAAACTTTTTCAGAAGCCAGTAGCCTTGATAATTCTCACTGCTCTGGACTTACCAAAGAAACAAAAAGAAACTTGATTTTTGTGTTGAATCCATGTAAACTTCAGTATCCCATTTTTTGCAAATAAATTAGCACCTTGTCAAAAAACAGGTTATTGTTTTTAAAAAGTAGTAGGAGTTCAGACAGAAACACTTTAAGCAGTAATTCCAAGATTCCCAAGACTTTAGTTCACTAAATGCCACTGGTGTCATTGGTCATTCTAAGATTCTTTAAGAGAACCCAATTCCTCCCAAGACTAAAAAATGAGTCATTGCTGTCATTGGCCATTCCAAAATAGAAGAGAACCCAATTCCTCTCAAGACTAAAAAATGAGTCATTGTTGTCATTGGTCATTCCAATATTTAAGAGAACCATGTTGCTCCCAAGACTCAAAAAATGAGTCATTGTGGTCATTGGGCATTTCAAAATAAAAGAGAACCTAATTCCCTCAAGAATATCACTAGTAATTTGTAGTACTTGAAGAATGTTCAATCCTTTTCAGTATTGGTCATTCCAAAATTTAAGAGAAGAACCAAGTAGTTCCTTGACCCATGACTTGCTGGATATTCAGTCATTATTATAATTAGTTGTTCCAAGACAAAAGAGAACCCAATCCCTCCCAAGACTTGCTAGTACTAGTGGTAGTAGATGAAGAGCTATGGTCATGACCTGGGCAATCCCAGTGCATCCAACAAAAGTAATGGGGACACCTTTGGCTACTATGGTGGCTATGATGGGCAGCATGGTGGTGTACCTACTGGTGAGACTAGTAACAAAGATGCTGCTGATGCCTTTTTGGTGGGTCCTCTAACAAGAAATGCTACCAGTTCCTCTCAAAGTTGGGGAGCACCAGTGATGCAGAGCAGAGCAGCTCCAATGCCAGAGCAAAAGCTAAGGCCAAATCCAATGCCACTGGCCTCTAGTATAACAAGAACTTCTTATTGATGGCTTCCAACCTTGCTTCCAGGCCCACTGGTAAATGTGACAACTGCTACTATACCAATGAGGAGTAATTATCATGGTTCATCATTTCAAAATCAAAAAAGAGAAGCCCATTCTCAAGACATCATGACAAATTCAGTCGCAGGCCATGCAACCATCAAAACAGAAGTACTAAAAATCCCAAGTCAGTTGCACTAACTTTTTCAAAAAATGTAACATTTTGAACTAGTAGCACCACCAGAGGCAATAGGAAAACCAGAACTTTCTGTGAACCCTGAAGTAGTATTGGAACAGGCTCAACCAACCAAGCATGCAAGATTGAAAATTTGGGAAGAAGACTGGTTGGTGTGATGATTTTGGCAACTGAAAATTTTGGCTCTCATTTTTTTGCCAGCTCACAATTTTGAGAGCTGAAATTTTTGCAAGAATGGTGATTATACCTTCAATACCTGCAGCTAGCCCTTGAATTTTTCAATACTGCTTCATTTTGCACTCATTTTGCACTATTTTCAATCTCATTCCTCATCTCATAATCCAAAATTTGCAATTTTCAAAAACATCAAACTCCACCATGTATTCCACTGCTTACTATATTGGCAAACAACTGTACTACTCAAGTTCTAGTTTGTTTGTTGACAGTGAAAGAGATGATGAGAGTGTCCCTCCCCCCATGTTGCTGTCACTCCTGTAATACCTGCTCCTACTCATTTGACTCTGATTGTTCTATAGAACATTAAGAGAGGTTCAACTCACTCAAACAGCTATAACTTTGTCCCCAACAAAAGCTTAAGCATGGTAAGCACATGAATCAAATCACAGTTTAAACTCAATTCTAGTCATATGGGGGAGTTGGGGGTCCCAGTGGCATTTATCAATATACATGTATGTATAGTAGAGCATACCCAATGTGCAAATGACACGGCTGGAAAATCTCTGTCAACTCTATACAATAGGATCTGGTGGGTCATGGCATCATCATCTAATGTGGTTGATCCACCTTTTCCAAACAAGATAACTGATGGTGATACCATTTTGAATGAGTTTGTAATTGATTGTGCAAACACATGACTTCTGCATCCTGGCCTCTGTGCAAGTAATTATAATAACAATTACAGATCTTCTCTGATGGAAACCATCAGGAAAATCTGATGCATCAAAATCTGCATTTGGACCATTGGATGCATGGGCTTACTGAAAAAAAAAACTGAACAAGGACAAAAATTTTTGCGTGATGCACATTTCCTGTTGTGAGCTACAAATTGGGATATTATTTGGGATGGGATGAGTAACCCATTGAGAGGCAAAAAAATTCAAATATTGTTACTAAGCAATATGCAGAATGTATCATGTCAACAAAAATGTATGCAATTATTGACTGCATCCTCTACCTCTACTACAAATAAATGCACAAACTGCCAATCAACCATGATAACATGCAGCAATTGCTGGTGGTACAGGAAAATAAAAAGTAATTCATTCTGTGCAACATTATTGTAAGATCATTTGTGCAGAATTGGGAGTGAACTTTTCCAACAGAACAGCAGCAGCTAACATCAATCAGGAAACAGTACATCAAACTTGCTGTCTAAATTGCGACAGATCTATTGACGTTACACAGGAAGATGCATGGGAAAATGAGACTTATCTTCTCACCATTGTTGATGAGATATCATTTGATAGCATCAAACAGTTGGAAACATTGAACAAGTATATCAACTTGTTCTTATGTAATAAGTCCTTACATAGTAGTAGTAACAATAGCTAACTTATATGGTAATCTTCCCATTAGTATCTTTCAGGGTGACTTCAATTTACTCAAACCAGTGGGAGGAGAGTCACTCTTGATGAAGAGAAAGGGCTTCTATCTGTGTAGTAGAGAAAAAACCAACACATTTCTTGAACTTAAAACAAACCAAATTTTTTAAAATAATGTAGTCTGGTGGGGGAAGCTTCTTGATGATATAAGAACAACAAATGGATTGAAAGAAGAGTATGATGTTCAAATGATCAATTCAAGAAAAATTGTAAATCCTTGGGACAAACTCTGAGAAAATATTGCTTATGCAAAATACATAAACACAGAAAAATATTCAAAAAATGACAGCATATTTTCTGAGTCTCTTAAAACAACACATTCAAGGAATTTAAAATTGCAGGTAGCTAGATCACGCAATTGTAATAAAAGCTTCAAATCTAAAACTAAAGATAGACAGAAAAGAAAATACAGAGACATGCCAGATTTTCAGAAATATTCTTGCTTACTAACTGCTGCATCAGATGCTGATGTTGTTGCAGGTGGAACAAAATCTTCCAAAAGGATTACAGCAGATGTCAAGAGATCTAAAGCAAATGAAGCCATCATTTGTACATTCAAGAGAACAAAACTAAAAAATGGGTACCAGGATTGTGAAATTATCAACATTGATGGATATTTTGTTAAATGTGTGGTGGATGCTGACAAGGTTAAATGGATAGAGCTACTACTAGTACTACTTGAAGAAGGAAGCTCAAAAAAGGGATCAAGCTCACTTCACAAAGCTCTCCAGCAAGGGGCAAATTTGGATGTTGTCTTCAAGAAAACGGCTCGAAAATTTCACATCAAGGTTGAACATGTCACAAGGAAGAAATGTACATAACTGAATTCCCAATTAAAATTGCCAAGAATGCAACAAGAATTCAAGAACTGGTGTTCACAAATTACAGGAGGGAAGATACTTGGTGGAAAATGTGTTGATTTCAACTTGGTCTGCACACAACATGAAAAATCAATTGTATTTATGTTGTGCCTTTGAGAAGAGGAGAGTTGGAACTTCTTGTTGTTCCACCAGTGGTCTGTTTGTGAGAATATTCTTCTTGTCTCGTCCTCTTCTTCTTCCTCCTCCTCTCTCTCCTTGTTGTTGTTGTTGCTTAGAAATTAACTCTGGTGCCAACAATATCGAACATAGTGGACAACAAATCAAAGATTTGCATTCCTACTATTAGTAGCTTCGAAACATCAAATTGCCACATGGGTTGTGTTCATTCACTTCTAAATTCTTTTTCATTTTCCCACCTCGGCTATCACTTAGTTCTTGCACCGTACCGGTACCGTAGTACTGCCAATTGTAGATGAAAGTTCATCAAGTCGTTTAGGTCTATCCGCCATCCGTTCCATTCAGGAGCAGAGTTCGATGGAGCCATCATCGTACTAGTCAACTTCGTACCAACCAAAAGCTTGCAAGATTTTTCTCTGGAAAAATTCCTAACCGTGACAATCACAACGCAAATTGGCAAGGAATTGCTCCGCCAGTTGTTTGACTATAAGCATTCTAATTTGATAAACAGAATCGATTAGGTTGATAGAACAATGAGTTCCTCTTACATTACGATACGCGATGACACTGGCATTCGATCGCTTTCGGTGAACGAACGTGATTTCCTTCGGTCGTGTGCGCTGAAGAATGCCGATCCTGGCGAGGAAGACGACAACGACTATGAGCACAGCAACAGAGACAATAGCAACAAGATGCTTCGGTGCGATGGGCGCAGGGGTAACGATGTTCGAAATGTGCGAATGCAATTGGGACGCTGGGACAATGGGGCCGAATGCACGGTGCAATGGGGTGCCGGAACCCGAGTCACGTCGCTGTGTTCTGCCGAATTGGTACCCCCTTCACCAGACCGTCCAAACGAAGGCATTATGAATTTTACGGTGGACATTTCACCCATGGCAAGTTCTTCGTTCAAGCTTGCACCGGCGATTAGCACGGGTCCTTCTGGTGGATCGATGTCTGTGAGAGGATCCAATCACTCCGACCAATACCAGCGACTCCTGTCGAATCGGATCCTGAGGTGCATCGAACGAATCGTTTTGATCGGAGGGGCGCTCGATACCGAAGCACTCGTGTTGCAGGCGGGAAAATGGGTGTGGAAATTCACAGTGGCCCTGACGGTTTTGGATGCCGGTGGAAACATTCTGGATGCCTGTGTTCTGGCTACCATGGCTGCACTCAAGCATTACCGAAAACCACAAGTAGATATTTCCGAGGACGACGAGTCAGAGGGATATGAGCCTAGCAACGTGGCATCTTTACCGACCATGATTCCATCGATAGTCAAGGAGGCGACTCCTCTCCCGCTCCACCACACTCCTCTATCGATATCTTTTGGTTTGATACCTGCTGACGATGCAGTGAATAGTACCTCGTCGACTTCGGTTGTGGCTGCCTTGATCGACCCCACCGACCGAGAGGAACTGGTACAGAGCGGGAGCTTGACTATTGCCATGAACGTGCACTCTGAGATTTGCTTGCTAGATTATGGTGGAGGTTGTGAATTGACCCCCAACAAACTCCGAGGATGCTGGAAGGTTGCGGAAACTGCCGTGAAGAATCTTTGCCAATTGCTCGAAACGGCTCTGACAAAAGCAGACGAACAGGCCCAAGAAGAAAGGTTGCAACGCCTCCAAATCAACCAAAACGGAGGAATTCCTAGTTTGCCCCCGCTTCCACCGGCGGATCGAAACATTCCGTTTTTGCAAGAAACTGAAAACGAAGACGATATGGAGGTTGATGCCGAGGTCGACGAAGCTCAGGTGCAACACATTGACACCGAGGCCGAAGAGGCGTACCGCAAAAACGCACTCGATTATTCTTCTGGACACGCGCCGGTTTCAGTACGGGAAGACGGCGATGCCGTTCGGGGTGCGGGGCAAAAGTTTGGAAACCAAGCAGGATCTCTGCTTGCTGCAATGCTCAAGTCGGTTGGCCAAGCTTCCGATGCAACAGCCAACAAAGTTGGTGGTGATAACACAGGCAATGGCCCGAGCCAAAAAGATACCGATGGTATGGCAGAGGCAAGCGAGGGTTTGAAAAAGGAAGAAAAAACAATCACGACAACTGAAAATTCTGAGCTTGCTGCTCCACTGAACAAAAAAGTTTCTGCCTCCAAGACAAGAACTTCTGCGGGAATGGACCTCGACGACGATGAAGAAGAGCAGCCAGTGACCCTGACTAGTGAGTTTGGATCCGTAACAAAAACTGTCGGGTCGGAAGCAAAGAGAACAGAAGAGATAAAAACACCAACATTAGAGACAGACATAGATGACTTGTCTATGGCGATCAAGTCGAAAAAGAAAAAGAAGAAATCGAAAAAGAAATAATGATGGTTTCCTTGGAACTTGTCAATGAATCAGGGAAAGTTACAAACGTATTTGATGCTTTACAAACAGTTTGAAAATGATTTTATACTTATCAATTTTATCGTTGCGATCCTTAGAGTTATCACAGATGAAAAAATATTGGTTTGCGTAAGGAAAGGCATACAAAATGGGATAAAATTAGTCTTTGCTAGATTGGGTCTGACATTATATTATTTCTACATGATGATGTATCCCCTTATTGAAGTAAGCTTGAGGTCCTGTAAGACCCCAGACATGTACAAAACTGCTAACAAAACAGCTATCTGACAAGATAAGTAAGGCATCAAATAAGATTGAATTAACATGTCAATACCTCAATACCTATTTTTTGTCACCATCTTCTTTGATCAATGAACCTCTGTTTCAGTTGCTCCTTTTCAACCCCCTGACCCCCTGTGGAGAAAGTGACATGTTGGTGGTGACCATTGAGGGTAGCCCCAAAACAATCCCAACTCCATCTAAGATAGTAAATCTAAGTGTGAAAAGACATACTAAGATGGTTGAAGAGGAGGAATCAAACTTACATTTCCTGCTTGAAATAGAACTAGTAGTACTAGTAGTAGTATAAGGAGGAAAAAGCCTTCAGCATTAGTGCTCAACACCACTGGATCAATCAAAAACATTGCAACTGATGTTCAAAATTTGAATACCCTGCTGAATATATTAGGCATGATGGGATAGTAAACTGTAGTAATTTGCCATATTTTTGGCATGTACTGATCAGTTTTTCAAGCAAGTTCTTACTATTTTGTTCAACAAACAAGTTGCTGGTGCTGGTAAAATAATCAACAACTCTAAGTACAGGGGTAATCTGCCATGCTTGCCAGGAAAAAAAGTGTGCTTTACAAGAACAATATCAAACAAATAGAAAACTCCTTGGGTATTTTTCATACATTTTCATAGTAAAAGAGGAATCGAAAATATTGAAACTATTAAAAATTCTTGAGCTTTTCCATGATTTTCGTCACAAATTTTAATTTAATTTCATTATTTACTTTATTTAGTCGGAAAAATCGGGAAAAATGGAAAAATTAGACCATCAAGGTTTTGATTACCGGTAGAGACTCGTGATGGTCCTCAGAAGAAAGCGAGCTGAAGGGTTGAAAAGAATCGAGAAATCGTCTCGGCGTCAAGTTATTGGCACCACTTTTGAAACTGGAACGTATGGCGAAAGAGGATGCCTCGAACAAATGACGCAAACGATCGCAAGAACAATGGAGAATCAATGATACCAGACGGCCTTTTACCATCGTATTTGGCCACTGCTTTTGGAGATATCTACGACAGAGATGGACTTGCGATATTTGGTAGTGGGCTTGGATGGTTGGATCTTATGGCCGCATTCGTTCGATTCTATGCAGACACCGAGGAGGGCCATCTTCCCATTGTTCAAGAAGAGGAGAAGGATGCTACTGGCCGGATCAAGACAACGAAGAAACCTCTCGTGTTAGTCCTAGGATTGCGCGACGACGAACACGAGACGCTTACTGCGATGTTGGAAACGTGGGGCACGCCAGACGAGATGATGCCGACCATCATTACAAACGAGAGTGGACAAGGAAAGGATCGAATGCAAATGTACCAGCGGGGTGGTGTATTTTGTATAACATCTCGCATACTGATTGTCGACTTACTTGACAACACTCTCTCATCGAAGGATGTAGATGGCATGCTGATAGGACACGCGGATCACGTAAACAACGATTCAACCGAAGCATTCATAATCCGGATCTACACGAGTCAAAAGCGAAGAGATCAGTGCTTCATCAAGGCGTTTACTGACAACCCCGAATATTTGCTCTCTGGATTTGCCAAAATTGACAAGACACTTAAGGCACTCCAGGTTCGTCACCTGTATCTTTATCCGCGATTTCACGATTCCATTAAAAAAGAATTGGAACAAAATACGCCTCACGTACAGGAGCTTCATCAAGATCTATCTCCTTCCATGAAGGACATTCAGAGTGCCATTGTTGCAGCTGTCCAGACCTGCATGAAAGAACTGAAAAGCTCAACACCTTTTCTCGAGTGGATAGGCGATGATCTTTCCATTGAGAACTGTGTCACTTCAGCCTTTGACCGCGCGGTTTCTAGGCAATTGGAAAAGGACTGGCATCGTCTGAAACCACAAACCAAACAGCTGGTTCAGGACTTGAGAACGTTGAGGGCCCTCTTTGCGTCCTTGATACAATACGACTGTGTTAGCTTTTGGAAACTGATCTCTTCAATCAAAACCATGAGTGCGGCATCGAGACACCCAGCGATGTGGCTGTTGACACCCGCAGCAGATTTGCTCTTTCGACGTGCCAAAGAACGAATCTATAAGGTTCATCGTCCAAAACCCACAGAAACTATACCCAATCCAGTGGGTAAGTTGATACCTGTGTTGGAAGTAAATCCGAAATGGAAACTCCTGAAAAACGTTTTGTTGGAGATCAAAGAAATCGAGTCCAAGGGTGAGCAATCGAGTACTCTTCGTGAACAACCAGCAACAATCCTAGTTGTTGTTAAAGATGAGCGAACTGTAGATGCGGTCAAGTCGTTTCTAGTTGATGGGAGAGATAGAACGATGGTGAGTCTGGTTTTGATATCTTTGTTTCGTATTGCAATGTATTGTAAAACAATCTGATTTGTGTTGATCTTTTGGAAGACTTTGCGCTGGCACAAGTATCTAGAGCAGTGCAATGATCGATCGCGGTCGATCATCAATGGAAAAATGGCGGAAGAAAGTCGTCTTCTTTTAGAGGAAGAAAGTCGAGTGTGGAGAATTCTCTATGGAAACAAGGGACACAAAAAGAAACCTCAACAAAATGGAAAGGACCGAGCGAGGAAACTCAACGAGGTTCCAGAGTATCTCAGAAAGCGACGCAGGATTGCTGTTGAGCAGGGCAGAGGACGAGATATGACTGGAACCAACGAAGATAGGGAAAGGCAGGCAATTTTAGAGGAAGCAGTAGAAGAGACGGAACAAGACCTAGAAAAATTTCGAAAGACCGCCGAGGAGGAGTTGAAGGAGGAAGAGGAAGAGGAAGATATAATATTCAATACGATGTTCCAACCGTCATTTATTGAGGAACCAAGAGTGGTCATCAAGAGCTTATCGGGAATTGATAAGTCTGCTGTCGGATTAGTTCTCGCTGATTTGAACCCCGATTATGTAGTCTTGTACGATTACGACATAAGCTTCGTCCGATCTGTGGAAGTCTTTGCAGCATTGAATCCTCTGAAAAAAGAAAATCGCCTCAAGGTTTATTTTCTGATGTTTGCGGCAAGTTCCGAGCAAAAGGTTTTTCTTAAAGCCCTGGAGCGCGAACAAAGTGCATTCGAAAGACTTATTCACCACAAGAAGACGATGCCTCCACCGGTGATACAGGTGGAGGGCACACAGGAAATGCAGCATGCTCTAGCGACCGGCAGCGTTGCGGGAACATACAGCAACGGGAGCTTGCCCCTGTCGATGGATACGAGAAGGGGAGCTGGGAAATCCAAGGCAGAAAAACGCGATATTGCGGTGGATGTTAGAGAATTCCGGTCCGCCTTGCCGAGCATTTTACACAGAGGGGGGATGCGAATAGCTCCGGTAACGTTGCTCGTTGGAGATTTCGTACTGAGCAATGTGCACTGCGTCGAACGAAAGAGCATCAGTGACTTATTTGGTAGTTTCGCAAGCGGTAGATTGTACGTTCTTCCGATTTTACTTCGATCAAAATATCGAATAAACTGTCCATCATCATTCGATTAAGTCACATTCAATTTTCCCTAACGAATCTTTATTTCCTATCTATTGTGATTTTTATCCGTTGTGTGAAATAGATACAACCAGGCGGAGCAAATGTCGAAATATTACACCTGTCCGTGCCTTTTAATTGAGTTCGATCCGGCAAAGAGTTTCTGTCTCCAGAATCCCAACGATCTTGGGATGGATATAAAAATAGATTCGGTGGGTTCGAGAAAAATTGAACAATTAAGTGGAGTGACATGTCGAGCTAGGCCCAATTACCCTGTGTTCGATCTGACAGAGTTTCTAACACCCATTTTTTTTCCTTTGGCCAAAGATCTGCTGCAAAATGGCGACCCTTACGGCTCACTTTCCAAAACTTCGCATTCTTTGGTCGAGGAGCCCCCACGAGACCCTGAGACTCTTCAAGGCATTAAAGGCGAACCACGAGGAAGTGGATGTTGCGAAAGCGGTCGACGTTGGGAAAAAAGACTCCCTCGAATCGCTGCTCAAGTCGGACAAGACAGACGAAGGGGGTGACGAGGAGAACGAAGAAGACGAGATCAACGAGGCCGGACGAGATATGCTACTCCAGCTCCCCGGGGTCACCATCCAGCTTGCCCGCAAGATCATGCACGAATGCGATTGCTTGGCAGATTTGATAGCCCTGAACCGAGATCAGCTTCGCGCCTTGGCGGGTCCCTCCGTAGGGCAGAAACTGTTTACGTGAGTTGTTTATTCGCACTGTGTCTTCTAGATTTGGAACTTTTGTATCTGTATTGGCAAAATCAACCATAATTTTCAACCCAAATCTGACACAAACAACACCGCTTGGACTTTCTCTATAGTTTCTTCCACCAGGACATAGGAAGTCTATAAAAACACGATAAAGTAAACGGGCATTGGGAATACCCAAGGATTGGATAAAATTCTACGTTACTTGTTCACTTATACTGGGAATAAAATGGCTTGCGAACGTAGTCGGTCACATCAATAGACGAGATGTCGCCGCTCGACAGCATACCTTCCAATTCCTTGTTGCCCTTCGCGACTCTGCTGAACTCTTCCTCGATGGCGGCCTGGCCCGACGGCATCTTGATCTTGTTCACGGTGTCCGTCGATAGAACGGGCCACACAACCTTGAAGATCACCCTCATCCAAAACGGTGGATCGGCCACTATCAAGACCCCCAGGCGTTCGGGATAACACCTTTGCATCAAGGTTGCCAGTGTAATCATGGTAGAGGTCGACGGCGAGTTTTTACTCGAGTAATCGCGAAAGCTAAAGACCACCGTCAGCTTTTCTTCCCCGGCCCTGGACTCGAATTCACTTGTTGCCATGGCTCTTTCCGCAGTGTAGATTTGCGTCACCATGAAGCCTTCGGCGTCGCCCGGTGAATTCCTTGGAGGTTTATAGATGATCGTCCGGCGGTCGGCGTCGACCCCACGAACTACCATGGGCTGTGTCTCCAGATCGCTGACGATGAACGATCGGTATTTTTTAGCGAGTTCGGCGTCGCTGTCATTGTCATAGCTCTGGTCTTCGAAGCAACAGGAACGAACTATATCAAACCGGTACCTGCGGCGATGCTCCAGGGCCTCGCGGATCACGGCCAGCGTCCTGGCGTAGTTCCTGGATTCCCCGATGTAGTGCCGCCGGATTTCCTTCATGGCCGAGTTTTGTCTCGCACCCGCGGGGATGTGGTCCCCTGCCCTCGAACGAACGATCCAGTAGGCGTACGAGACACCGGCGAGTTCTTCCTTCTTGGCCTCGTCGAATTCGTCCCACAACCGTTCACAAGCAGCCCTGTCGTCGTCGCCGTCTCTCGACGAGAACGGGGGAGGCGTGTTAAGAATCTCCAAGAAAATTTCCAGGTCCTTCATCGCTGGTGCTCGGTGGCCCGGTGCTTAATCCCTTCTCGTGGTGCGGTGCGGTGCCGTGCGGTGCTGTACTGTGCTTTGTTTCCGTTGCCGATAGGTTTCCCGTGTCAATCCCTGCTGTTCCTCCGGATGATGTTCAGTTCCCGCTTTCCGATTGTTGTACCTACCGTTCGCATCCCGTGAGGCCTCTTTTCTTGTGCGGTGAGTCAACATTGTACGTACGAAGTCGTACGTACAGTACCGTTCACATCGGAAGGGAGCTCCCTCAAATCGTGCGAAAAACGGAAATCAAGTCTTGCTGCGCTTCTTACGAACAAAGAGGGAAGGAAGAAAGAGGGATTGAATGGGGGCACGACTATGCTTTTACTTGAGGTGGTTACAAAAAATTAGTTTCATAGCCCCCCCCCCTTTCCTGTCAAGTCGAGCCTCCAACTATCAGTCAGCTACAGTAATGTACGAGTACTTGTACCTTACAGAACCGTACTCGTACCTACTATCTACTTGCGCATACTTATCTACACACGTACGTAGGTAAACCTTTCTTTAGCGTACGGGTACGACGACTACGAGAACATACTGTCCGAGATTTCTCGGCATCAAATCAGTTGCTTCGTTCAACTTCAGTTCAATCGAATCAAGAGCGGCCCGGACTACAGCTGCTCCACGCCATTACAGATGGAAACTCTCGACGAAATCAGGAGACGACCGACCGGCCTCTACAGTGATCCATGCTGAAAAGACTACTATCGCATTTTTATCACAACGCAAAGTCACCATTCACCATGCAGTCCGTTTTGTTGACAATCCTCGTTTTGGTTCTGTCCGTCTTCTATCTGGACGCATTTCTGCCTTCCGAGCGCTTCCGCACCCGATCCCAGATCCTGAGAGCACGGCAGAGGGGTTCGCTGGTCTCGTCGCCGGAATCGAGATCGGCGTGGCCATCGGGGCGCTCGAAACACGCCGGAAATGCCCTGGCGGGAAGTTCCGTTCCGAACAACGACGCCGGCGGCGAGGGAGCAGCGGCAGCCCTCAGCCACAAGGACATTGTCTGGAAGCTCCGGCCCCCGGCCGGAACCGGCCGGCGGCGGCGGCTGTGGCTGCGGTTCGCGGCGAACGCCATCCGGCTGGACTGCATGGTCTTTCGCAAGCAGCTCCCCACCGCCCTGTGCCCCAAGGGGGGGCAGGCCCTGCTGGAGGCGCATACACACGACGAAAACGGCAGGCTGGTAAAAATCGGGCGGTTCGGGTTCACGACCGAGCGGGGGGCGCCCGCGGAGCCCATCCAGGAGACGATCGACGATCTCTACGGCGTCAAGCAGCTGGCAGGCATCGGGGCCATCATTTACATGTTCGTGGAGCCCGAGTATCGGGGACGGAACGTCGGGACACTGGCCCTCGAGGTGGTCCGGTGCATCCACGCGATCCAGAACATCGATTTCACGGTGCTCGTGGTCGACGACGACGGCAGTGGGAAACTCAACGACTGGTACCGCGAGCGCGGATACTCGGAGGCGCCAAAACTCCAAAACATTCTCGGCAGCCCCGATGCGGTGCACGGCATTTCCATGATTGCACCGACGAGTTTGACACTCGACGAAGACTGTCGAATAAAGTGGTGGTAAACGTGAATCAATCGATTGGCTGTTGAGAAGAGACCGGCTTTCCTAGTTCAATGCAATCAGTATTAGAAATGTGTGTTGGAGACACAAGTCCGAGTGCAGTGTTGCGAGCACATATCCCAACATGGCATCACTTACTTTGGAGTCCTAAATGCCTTCAACAATCGCAATACAAAATTAATTGAAAAAGTCTAGATTTTTTACGGGTTTTCTGTAGCATCGAAAGCAGAGCATGCGAAATATTACGTGTATATCACTATGCTCCGTCTTGACCAAATAGCTTGGTCCATTCTTTGAATCGTTCTAGCTCTTCTGGAGATACAGAAGTGACAGAACTCTTCATGACTTTCTTGAAATCATCGTAGAGAACCATCGGCGCTTTCAGCTTTTCGGTTGGAACGTCCCACAGTGACATGCGCTTCGCTCCGCAACGGTTGCAAGTATAATCTTTTCCTGGCTTGTCGGTGGACAGCTTGGGAGGGCAAGCAGAGCAGTTCGGATATCTATCGCAGGGATGATAATTTCCTTCTTTATCAACGTAGAATTGTTTGGCTTTTTGGCACTTTCTTAATGGTTGCATGAGTGCTTCTTTGACCAGGATCTTAATATCGGCTCCGCTCGAGCCGTCAGTTATTTCACCGACTCTTTCGAATTCCTCTTCTGTCAGTTCGTTTGGTGTGTCACCCAAATTCAGTTTTACCATCGCCGTTCGTGCTTCGGCCTCCGGAAGTGGAATGTAAACGCGTTTCTCGAATCGACGTCGGATTGCGGCATCTAGTTCCCATGGAATATTGGTCGCACCCAGTACCAAGACCCGAGAATCGCTTTTTCCTACACCATCCATTTGAACCAAGAATTCGGTCTTGACACGACGCATCGAGTCCGACTCTCCCTCGGAACGACTTCCACAAAGTGAATCAACTTCATCAATGAAAATAATGGCGCGGCCTCCTTCCGACTCCCGAGCCATTTCAAAAAGATTCCGAACAAGCTTTTCAGATTCTCCCTGCCATTTCGAAATGAGATCGGCACTGCTGACGGAAAAGAACGTAGAGTCTGCCTCGGTCGCAACGGCTTTCGCCAAATACGATTTACCTGTTCCAGGAGGACCAAATAAGAGAATTCCTTTGAAGGGTTTTCGTTTTCCAGTGAAGAGTTGAGGAAAACGAGTTGGTAGAATTACGGTCTAGCAATAAAAGTGGCAAAGCAATTTATGAGAAACCGAATAGAGAGAATCTGATGTAAATTTCCAAATCGTACAATGCACAAGGATATCGAGAGGAGCATGCTTACCTCTTTCAAACTATCTTTCGCATTGTCAAGTCCAATCACATCATCCCACGTGATGTCTGGTTTTTCAACAATGGCACCAGCGAGAGCACCCCGCATTTTTGCCTTTTCTGCATCCATATCGTCTTCCTTGTCTCCCTTTTTTGCCGTAGCCGATCCGCCGCCACCATTTTTGTCGAGTTCGTTCTGTTTGGTAACATAATCTCTCAATTCTTCGGCGCGCTTCATGTAACCTTCCACACGTTCCAAAACGAGCTTTTTGCGGGCCTCGTTCTTTTCGTATTTCAGTCCCATAGTGAATCGTCCCAGAGAGTCTCGATACAAGCCGAGTGCCTTTTCGTATTCCCCGGCATTATCAGCCTCGATTGCTTTCCCAACAATTTCGATTGCTTGGGGTATGAATGTATTCTCCATCCTTGCTGTAGATTGATTGAAAGCCTAATGGGTTTGAGAACGAAAAAATCCAAATTATTATTGGAATGACCGCACTTCAATTCAGGCTTCGACGAAAAATCTTCTCGTATTGGTGAAAACTATCGCTTTTGATCTTTTGATTTCTTTTGTGTGACAGATGACGAAATTAATTTTATCGACAACTATTCCAATGGTGTTTGGCACGAAATTTCTTTAGTATTGTGACTTGTGGGAAAACTTTTCGTCTTGTTGCAACAGGATTGAAGATGCCTAACGATGAAAAAAAAAACTGCGTTGATGCCGTAGTTTTGAATTTGTTCCGATTGATTCAACCGTTTTCTGTTTCAACGACAACTTGCTTGGTTGTACTATACGAAAACCCGTTGGAGTCCGTACCGTAGCACCCGTACGCGTCGAAAAGGTGAAAAAGCTAATTGGGACAGAAGATGGTCGACCCGGAAGTATGCAGAAGTACGAGTAATAGTACCGTACAGAACGGAACGCAAAGGATTTCTACGCAACATCTCTGTCCTTTTGAGCGTTTGCAAAAACACGACTGAAACGATTTTTGCACGAACCAGAAAATTAGATGGAACTAGTTTAGCTTTCGTTTGCATTATTTTTTGTTCTCACCCAGGTCGGTGTAAATGAATTGAAACCGGAGGACAACTGAGCGGTTTTTCCAACAAAGATGAGCATGATTTGGTAGTAACTGATATCATGATCAGCGTAGTGGGCAGCACATCATCTATCATCCTCAATACTAAGTTCTTTGGCTTTTCTCCGTCCCAAGTGTTAAGTGCGAAACGCAAACGAAAGATAAAACGTCATCGTTAAATTAGAATCCTACTATGGGCATACTTGGAATTGGATCCAGTTAAGCTAAACCGACATACATTCGAAGGCATTTAAGATCGCTTTGAAATCGCGCCCGTATCATTAAATTTATGTCATTTGAGGTAGGATATGCTGTTTGCCAATAAATCTTTTGAAACTTCTGATACTTTCAACTTTAACTATAATTTTTCTCCACGAGTGCGTATAGCTACCGAGAGACATCTCGCTTTGACGTAGTCACGCGGAAGAACTCTTTTTGTTTGCCACCAATGAGAGATAAATGGTCCAGATAAAAGATGCCATGTTGACAAAGAGGGGAATCCATTTCACTGGAACGATGGAATAACTTAGTAGATCTACAATTGGCCAGTAACCCGCTCCTGCAAGCCAGGCACCTGGTAGATCGCTTCGAATCTTTTGCCACCATGACTGCAAGGAAAAGTTGCCAGATTGCATAAGAATAGTCGCAAAGAAGACGCAAGTGAAGGACGGACCGAACAAGACTGGAATCGAAGATCAGGAAGAAAAGGGTAAGAGTTAAAATCATTCTTTGAAATTTACACCCGATATATTTTTTCTTCGATCGTCGTACCTTGTCCCCAAAAAGCCTTATAAAGTGTAGATGCAAGAGTTGTGCCTGGTAACAATTTAAAAATCCATTCGTACCAATAATGGGCTGCCGGACCAAAGTAGAGAAGACCCACCAAAGTGGATGTGATTACCCGAGTCCAGTTCATGCTACTACTGGAGCCATTGACATCGTTGGAACTCTCGATTTTTTGTGCGAAATAATCAGAAAGACCAAATATGAGGCCCGCAGTATAACTCTTGGTAAGAATGGGTCTCGATTCCAGCTGCTTAGAGTAGCATGCTCCGACGGAGGTGAGAGTGGCCATCACCTTGGAGATAACACAGGGCGCGGCGACGACTTTCGTTGAAGCCACCTTCGCCACAGGTTCTGCTTCTGCTTCTGCTTCTGTTGATGGTTCTTCTACCAAAGGTTCGTCGACATCCAAGTCTTCGACTTTTTGGTCCCCCCCGCGCGGGACCATCAGATGAGGTCTGCTGGGCATCCGGTGAAGCAAGGGCATACTGGCACGCTTGGTTCCGATTTGGTTGGCTGGCCCTAGCGATGCAAACGCTGCTGCGGAAGAGAACGAAGAAAATCCCAGAAGGGTGGCGATTGTAACGAGTAGAACATACATTCTTCAACAATTGATCTGCATCGCCGGTATTGGAAAAGAATAGGCGTAGGAACGCTGCTACTGTGTCAACGATCGGGGGCAACGAACGATCACGTTTCGATGCTTCCAAAACAAATCATCGGTTGGCAAACTCAGTTTTGATTTTGACACATTCTTCCGTACCTTCAACGTACGAAATCTGCGACGGTACAATTAGTGTACTAAGCTACGATAGGTACGGAGTACGTAAGTACGTAAGTAACTCGTACTACCGATACCCAGACGAAAATCCATACAACATTTCACGATTTTCAACAAAAAATCTTAATATTTCTCGCCCGCTCTCCCTAAAATGAGAGATAAATTCGCGCACAACAGAAGATCCCACACACACTTTTCTGACATGAAAAATTGAACAAATTTCAGAAAAGATCACCTGTTGCTTTGCTTCAGAAAAGATCGGAGCATCATGCTGTATTAACTTCGAGATACCCAAGTACTTGAGGGTATCAAATGACTTTTTCTGAAGGTTAACACGCCAGGGCGAGTTCTCCACACTTTCGACAGAATGAGGACGCAAATAGGCGAAGTTTGATAGGAGCATTTTAAAAACAATTTTTTAAAGTTATCTTCAACCAGTTTTGCTATGAACAAAAAGTATTTTGGGAAAATAACTCGCAAACTCCTCAATTTGCTGAAAGAATGCAGTTGCTATGGTTCAATGGAGCACCGCAGCCTTGTGTAGATATCCACAGGAATTTGTGGGGGGAACGCAATCCCGCGTCGTATCATATGGGTTCCGACGAAGAATTAGTTTCCCAATAAACGCACACAATGGGCCTCGTTGGGTCGCTCTCCGAAACTTGAAAGGAGTTATGCCCTATGGCTGCTATTGAGAAAACAAAAGGTTGACACAACAGTGAGAAGTACAATACCACACGCTGGAAACAAACCCATGATACTCGTTCGATGGCAATCACACAAACCGTCTTGTTTCTCAGAATCAATTGGAGAAAATACTCGTCACCTAAATTCAGTATTAGCATGGAGTTTGTTCTTCACCGAAACAAGGCAGTCAATGATCGGATCAACGGCTCGTCCTTCGTGCATTGAAACCTACCTAAGATCGTGACAACGAAAAAGACAACCACGTCGAGACAAGGGTGGCAGGTCAGAGAACTGTCCAAATCGATACAACATTTTTATGATAGACGAGTGCAACTATTCAATCTCGGGAGTATCAATTGGAAAAATAGAAATCTTCAGTTCAAGACTCAGGATCCTTGATGTTCGTCATCGAAAGAATTTGACATGCAGTTTTACACCAAATGCTATTGGTTCCTTCCCGCTAGGAATTGTGACGACCCACATACCTGAAGATATTACGTACGACAAGAATATGTCGAAGAGTTCCTTGGGGGCTCTGAAGAACCTAGCGAGACGAAGTACACAGAAAGATTATGTGCTGGGTTAGAAACATAAAATGTGCAATTGATGCGAGGCGCTACGCGAAGCGATTCGACATGAAGTTATTTTTGATCTCGGAAGGAAGGCAACAGTATGATGTCATCCACACGTAAACATTAAGAAGTAGTGACAATTGTATAAAACTGAATCCTCATTGACCAATAAAGTACATCTCAAACATGCGATGGTACGAGATTAAACATTGTTTTGTCATCTACATACCTTTTTGCGAAGAAAATAACGGGATTTTCGCAATGGGTCGTCCCGAAAACGATAATGATTAGTTATGCTTGGATTGATGGTATTGTACCGTGCAAGGCAAGATTGGACTTTCCCGAATAGTGAATCGTTTTATCCTATTATCGTCGGAAGCTGCAACATCGAATGATATATTTCGCCCAAGGAACAAATGACACGAGGGGTGAGATACCAGAGAGAAGGAGTGGGTAAATCCCGAAATCGCTTTAAATGCGTTGATGGTTGTTCATCGTGACGCAGAAATGACAATAGGACTACGGAGTTCCAGCACTATCGGCTTCTTCCTTCGCTCCTTTGGATTGGGTAGAAGGCACTCAAGCGCTCCGTGCCGTGGGTACCTGCCTCATCAAAGGTTATGTTGTCACTCATTGCCGGAAACATACAGCACAGTGTTGAAATCCATCAATCACTGGCCGAATAGTGTTCCATCGTGATCTCAAACTTTAAAATGTATCATTGGCGACAAGCGACCCACAGACCGTGCCGAACAAACTCGTTCGTTCCGTGAAAAAGCCGTGCACTAGTAGAGCAACCAGTGGACAACAGCAAAAACAATGGTTCTTTTATCCTTGGCATACTGCATAAGCACTTTTTTACGGTGCTCGCAGTAATGTGCATGCAAGTACGGTCTTCGTACTGTGTGTGCCTCGGAAAATTGTGGTCTGATTCGGATAATCGTTCACAAAGTGTGCCAAAGAGTACATTTCTGTCCTTTTCGGGCATCACGAAGAATCGTGTTCGTCACTGGCAGTGAAACAGGTACGCGCCAAGAAAGAAATATGCACATGCACACGCACACGCACAGGTACAAACACAATCATGGTTGCTCTTTCTTAATCTGAGTCTTCTTACCTACCATGGCGTTCCATTGTTTCGTTGCATCCTTCTCATCGACTATGGATGTGATTGCATCGTGGTCAACATTCAGACCAGGTGTTGTCAACTGGTAGTGCGTTGGAATCGCTCATTGTTTTTATAACAATAAGATTGTGCGATTAGGTGTGTTGCTGGTGGTTTTTGAAGGATTGTTTGTTGGTTTCCGAGTTGGTTTCCGAGTTTGCTCCGTAGTGTTAATGTGATATTTGGATGGTTGTCAGGATCTCACGGTCCCTTCCGAGGGATTTTTCAGTCGTGCATATCAGATTTGGGCGCGGGAAACCATACGCGATCGGGGCGCTCCGATGCCGAGGATGTCGTACTCTTCCTCACAACCCACATATTACCGTTGTGGCGTGAGTTCAAAGGAAAAGTGCGTCGTCGTGGTGTCTCGCGCTATTCCGCAAGGTAGCAAAAAAATGATACCTTACGTACGAAAGAGCGCGCTGTTGTTCTGCCCTGGTGACCGTAGCGCAGGTATTCAGTAATTACTATCGACGTGTAGGAGGCATTGCATTGCTCGCCGAGAAATGCAGTAGGCCATTGTACTGAAAATTACCGTAGCTAAGAATTGTTATAATTCTTTTCGAATTTTTGAGAACGATCTGGGATTTGTGGATTTTTTGAACGCTTCTGTTGTGTCTCAGAAATGCCAGGAGACTCGTACCGGTCCTCGTACTCGTTTGTGTTTGTGGAATCACCCGTGGCCCATAATATCATCAGGACGTTTTATCTACCTAGAAGAAAAGTGCCGTAGAAAATCAGATCAGATCAGGTCAGACCAGATTGAGATTGAGATTGATCCGATGTCTTCTTCAAGCAGCAGCAGCAACAACAACAGCATGAGTGCGCTGGCGGTTGGAGCCGCCGTTGGAGCGCTCGGACTCCAGGCAGCAAAGCGACTCTCCAGCTCCTCCCTGATGGACCAAGATTCGGAAGGCCGACGTTCATGGTCGTCGTCGCCAAGGAAAAACGACAAGAACGTCGGAATCCTCGCCATGGAAGTCTACACGCCATCTACTTATATCACCCAGTCCGATCTGGAAGAACACTCAGGGGTTTCCAAGGGAAAATACACCCTCGGATTGGGCCAAGAGGGCCTCGGAATTTGCGGTGACGCCGAAGATGTCAACAGTCTGGCATTGACCGTCGTGCACTCCCTCCTCGAAAAGTGAGTCGACAGACATGACTTGTCCCTTGTATGAACATGCAGAGAAACAGATACCCATGCCGTATCAATGGAAAGGATGAAACGATACAGCAAGCCATTCATCCCTTGAGGTTCGATGCAATGCGTTTTGATTTGCTCTCGCTTTCTTTGCATTATCATTTTGTGCGTGAGCATTTTATTCTTTCGCCATCTGCCTTTCGCTCACTCGCTTTCTTGCGCACTGCTGTGCATTGCTCCGAACCAAACCTTCCCGAAGATATCAGATCGATCCGTCCGAGGTAGGCCGCCTGGAGGTGGGAACCGAAACCCTTGTAGACAAGTCCAAGTCCACCAAGACCATCCTTATGGATCTCTTTCCTGGAAACACCAACATCGAGGGAGCAACCGTCGTCAACGCCTGCTACGGAGGCACTGCCGCGCTCCTCAATGCGTTCATGTGGGTGGAATCCGATGGATGGGACGGACGCTACGCCATTGTCGTGGCCGCCGACATTGCGGCCTATGCCCGTGGGGGTGCCCGCCCAACGTCCGGCGCAGGAGCCGTGGCCGTGCTGGTGGGGCGAGACGCACCAATCGTCTTTAATCCCAAGGATCGGGCCACCCATGCCGCAAACGTTTGGGATTTCTTCAAGCCGGACCACACGGTGGAGTACCCGACCGTCGACGGAAAGCTGTCCCAGGTCTGCTACTATCGCGCACTCGAAGACGTGTACACCAGGTTCTGCGACAAGCTTGGCACAAACAGCAGCAGCAACGGCCGAGCGGAGGAGAAAAAAACARGCACCGACGACGGTTCCGACTGCGATATTTTCGACGCGACAAGCCACGATTATTTCGTCTTTCATGCGCCGTACAACAAACTGGTGCAAAAGTCTTTCGGCAGGCTCATGTTTCTAGATGCCAGAAAGCGCTTCGAACGGACTGGAAAAGTGGACGAGGCCTTCGGGGAAGAACTCTTGTCGAAACCCATCGAAGAAACCTACGCCGACAGGGCCCTGGAGGGCATCCTCAAGAAACAATCCGCTGCCGACTTTAAGAAGCGCTTGGAAGATTCCAACATGACCAGCAAGCTTGTTGGCAACACGTATACCGCCAGCGTCTTCTTGGGTTTGGCGTCTTTGATTGATCGTGCCGGTGGAAGGGGAGACCTGACGGTTGGGAAATCCATCGCGGTGTTTTCATACGGTTCCGGTGCTCTGGCAACCATGTACCGACTCTCTGTGTAAGTTATGGTTTGGTTATGTTTGTGTTCGGGTTCGGGTTCGATTGCCATGGGATTGGAACAAGAACCGTTGCCGCAACGCTTCGCATGCGATTTTAGCACGAATAAATGCGAATGAACTCACCAATGCGAATCCTTTTTTGTCTGTTTGCACAACAGTCGTGAACCCTATTCTTCGAGATTCTCGATCCAAAAGATGGCGGACAGTCTCAATTTGATGGAACGGTTGGCATCGCGAGAAAAGGTTCACCCCAGCGAACTCGATCACGCCTTGGAAACCAGAGCCCGCATGCACCGTGCCGGATCGCCCTATTCGCCTGTTTACCCCACTGTAGGCAGGCTTTTTCCGGGAACCTATTATTTGAACGGCATTGACTCCTCGTGGAGAAGAACTTACTCTAGAGTTCCTCTCGACGCTAAAATGGATCCACACGGAACGCCTTTGGCTCCTCCAATTGTGATGCGCTTGGCAGAAAGGGATCAAATGTCCCATCCCGTGACCGGAAAACTTGCGGTGTTGTCTTCGACCGAAGAGGGCAATGCCGACAAGGCTACCGAGGCTCGCCGTCGGATTGCGTGTGTCATTACGGGTACCGCTGCGGGATTACCTGGAAATGAAGCAGTATTTTCTCCCAAAAACATGGATCGCTTGATCAATGCAGAAAACTGCATTGATCCGATCAGTGGCAGCTTGAAAATGGCGTTCCTCGAAAAGAATGTTGTGCAGGTGAAAAAGTTCCCCGACGGAACGTCCAAACGTGTGAAGGTAGATACCGAAGAGCAAGTTATCAAGCTTGCGGGCATGCTCGGCTCCTTTGATCTGACGGCATCGTATGGTGTGCCCCGGGGTCTTGCGGAAACTATGGACATTGCCGCACAGGTAGCGGTTGCAGCCGGTATGGAAGCACTGAAGTCGGCAGGCTTGGTCAGTGGAAAATCGAATGACTCAAAGGAGTGGATGCTTCCCGAGCAGTATCGCGACTGCACAGGAGTTGTCTATGCCTCGAGCTTTCCTGCTATGGATGCAGCCGTAGGTGAAGTCATGCGCTTTCTACAATCGAAGACGGTGGGTGCGGCTCCGACGATGAGACTCGTGACCGCCCTGAGGAGCCGCATGCTGCGTTCCTCTCCCGACAGAGAGCTTTCCGAGGACGACGAAGCATCATTCGCCCGTCTCATGGCTAGAGCCGGGGAAACGGATGGAGAGAAAAGCCAAGAGTACGTATTCGACCGCAAGTTCCTTTTCCGAGTGCTCGTCCTCGGAAACGCTCAGCTCGCTCAGCTGGCAGGGTGCAGAGGTCCCAATACTCAAACCAATGCAGCATGCGCCGGAACCACCCAAGCTATTGCCATGGCACAGGATATGCTTATCTCTGGACGAGCAGAACGTGTTGTGGTTGTTGCTGGTGACAATGCATCTGGTGACACTCTGTTCCCATGGTTGGGTTCCGGGTTCCGGGCACTCGGTGCGGCAACGACAGAGGGCGCTGTTAAGGACGCAGCCCTTCCTTTCGATAAGCGTAGATCGGGTATGATTATGGGTGCAGGTGGAATCGGTTTGGTATTAGAAACCGAATTGAGCAGTCTTGAACGGCAAAAGAACTCCCCGAATCCTTTTGAAATTAAAGCAAGGTTGCTTGCGACACAATATTCGAATTCCGCGTTCCACGGTGCTGCGCTCGATAGAAAGCACATTGCTTCCGAACTGAAGCGTTTCTTAACCGACATTGAATTAATCCATGGCATCAGCAAGGCAGAAATCGCAACTCATGGAGTTTACTTTTCTCACGAGACTTGTACCCATGCTTCCAGTGCCAGCAGCTGCTCCGGCAATGAGGCCGCCGCCTTGCGTGATGCCTTCGGAGATAAACTCCTCTCCAAGCTGTTGATTCTGAATACAAAAGGGTACACTGGTCATCCAATGGGAGTTTCGTTTGAGGACGTCACCGCTGTGGAAGTACTTATGCGCCAGACTGTCCCACCTGTTCCAAACTATGAAGTGAAAGATGAATATCTTGGAGATCTGAACATTTCGAAGGGCGGAGCGTATGCTTGCCGATATGCATTGCGATTTGCTGCAGGATTCGGAAGCCAGGTTGCATTTGCTCTCTACGCTACAAGCCAGTTCGAATAAGTTTACGATCATATTGAATTTCATACACGAGTAACGCTAAGAAAAAATAAATAATCAATTGCTAACGAAACTAAGTTGGGCATTACTATGTCTACGACACACTGTCATTCTTGGGCGTAAGAAGTTGTTAGTTAGTCGTAAGTTGAGGTAGCAGGGAAAATATTTTTCCCCTCGAGCAGTATTCGTTGTATAGAGAATGGTGCAAGGTTTCGGTACTCTTACTCGAGGAATTATAGAAAACGACCTCTATCTAGACCCCTTCCAGATGCAAAGTGTCAATGATTCGCTTCAACGCACTTTGAGCTACAAGAACCGCCTTCTTGGACTCGTTGAGGTACTTCAATACTTCCTCTACACCACCACCAGGGTTGTACTTTAATTTCGCGATTCGTTTGTGGTGCAAACACAGTCGAAACAGGTAAATAGAAAATATTGAACGTTACAATGATTAGATTATCAATCGGCCCCCAAAAACTATGCTTCACTACAACTGATTTTAAACGTACCTCCCCAAATTGACTGATGAAAGCCATACTGTTACTCAAGGTCATGGCAGAATTCCAATCTTCAGTTGCCTCGAAGAATACTTCCAAATCAATATCTAAAGAAAATTGAATTCAAATCGTAGACACAATAAAGCAGTAAAAATTAGATCTCCAATCGTAAGCTTCCAACTTCACTCAGAGCCGGGCATCACGAAAAAAAATAATTTCTCACCATCATCCATGTATTTCACTTTATTGAAAACCTTTTCAATTTGAAACAAAGGGTCTGTAGTCGAGCGCAAGCCGAGGACCCGTCCTAAAATTTTAAAATAAAAAAAGGGGGCAGAAATTAGGACATGAATCGCCATGCATTTCTGTAGATGTAAATAAAACCAGAAATTGCCATTCATCCATGCTATCCATCAAAAGAGTGGACGAAAATCGACGAACTCACGGATTGGTTCTGCGTCACGCTTGCATTCTCCTCCGTTCTCTCTACAGACTGTTGTTGACTCTTCAAAGTTTTCCAGCAATGCAGTGATCTGTTTGTAGCCGAGAACGATTCTTCCCAACTCCTCTTTGGTTGGGGGGGTTCCAGCCGCAAAGGATGGCTGTACTTGGGACAGAAAGCCTCCGACCACACCAGAGGCGGCCGCCGAGATCGCATCCCTCCTGCCAATTCCCTCCCTCGTGAGGGAAGCAGCGGGGATAAGTGATGCAAGAACAAGACCAACGGAATACTTCATTATCAAGGAGTTTTGATGCTTAGAGCACAATAATGGGAGTGTGAGCCTTCAGTCGAACGAGGTGTTGCCGATCGCGGAATACACAATGAGATCAAATCTTGCATCCCAACAGATTGCATCCCAACAGATGACAGGCAAACACATCATCGAGTACGACGACTTCGTACTGTAAAATACTCAGCGCATGTGTAATGTGTATGGCGGGCTGTGTTGATGAGTGAATCTGTGTTGAAAAGAACACATCATGATTGCTCCGTCGTGAAACGTATGACCACGTATGTATGTAAGATATTCTCGTATGTTCAATACTATGAGATTTGTTCATGAGGAAACACCTGGAGACGGGATTTAGAAAATCACGATCAAATTTAGAATTCTGTAGTGGATGTCAAATGATCAAACTAGTATGTAGCACGTACATTTCTACCGCACCGTACTTGTTTCATCATCGGTTTGAATGTTGTAGTTTACTCCACTGAATACTACCCTGAATTGAATTGTACTTGTTGTATAGCGATACAAGGATAATCCAAAAGAATTAAGAGAATTTTGGTGGCAAGCGATTGTTTTTTCCCAGAAAACCGAGGGGAATGAATCCCACGGAGACGCCGCGGCATACTAGGTGACGAAAAGTTGGAATGCCAATGGCAATCGAAACGAACTGTGTATTGAGAAGCACTCTCTTTAACTTATCACTAGGATAGGGTGATGGAATGACATTCTTTGCTTCTTTGTCATTAAAAATACAAAAAAAGTGATCCCCGTTCTCAAGAAAATGCACACGATACTAGTTCTTTCTCTATCACTTTCATTCGATAGAAATAAATGAACCATACCATTGCTGACGTCGAAGTTAGAATATACGTAGATTTTATTCGGCCTGGAGGGCTTTCGCAACAAGTTTACTAGTCCTGTGCATAGGTAAACCCATCACTGCAAAAAAGTCACCGCTGATCTCTTTCACAAATTGGCCACCTATGCCTTGAATACCGTACGATCCTGCTTTGTCCATTGGTTCTCCAGATATTATGTAGGCATCGATATCTGCATCGCTGAGGTCCGTAAACGTCACACACGCGGTATCGACAAAGGAATCTACCAAGGTTATCTGGTTCGTGCTATCGAGCCGATACAATGCAACTCCGGTGTGAACATGGTGTTGACGGCCGCTCAATAGGTTCAACATTCGCTTCGCATCGTCTGCATCTTTTGGTTTCTCCAGAATCGACTCGTCGAGCTCGACGATGGTGTCGCTTCCAAGATAATAAGCGACTCCCATCTCCTTTCTATCTGCAACGTGAGCCTCTGCCAGCGCGATTGCCTTTGCTTCTGCCAATCGACGAGTGTATTCGATCGAAGTCAATTCCTCTTTGCCAAGCTCTACCTGTAATTTGGATTCGTCGAGTGGCGACGTTTCTACGAGGTATTGTTTATCTTCGCGCAATCCCATCATGTCCAGAATTTCACGTCTCCGTGGACTCTGACTTGCCAAGATGAGTTTCGGCATGTTTTTGGTAGCATCGCAATCAAGCTTGTCACCAAGCGACACCAAGAGATTCCCCTCTTCCACCTTGTTAGCATCATCGGTCTCCGTCGCAGCGGACATGGTAGTTCTCGAACCTGTGGAAAAGGAATCTCGTGTCGTGAAAGAGTAGGATTCTTTGATCAATGCAAGGATCACAAATAGAGGTTGGAAGCCAACAAATTTCATTGTCTACAGCTGAATCGAGGACCGCACTGTTTATCTAGTGCAGAATGAGTCTTCTGCTAGCCCTTCCAAATGTAGATGACAGTGACTTCTTCTACTCGCAAGTGATCTCAGGCGTCGTTTGAGGTCGAAAGTTGACAGACGTCGGCTGTCAGCTAACATCTTCAAAAAAATCAAATAATGGATCGCTCCATCCATCAACCTACCGTACGGTATGGTTCCATTAGTATGTACTAGTATGTAGAACAATATTAGACGTACGGTACTTTAGACCACGTAGGATACGTATTGTACCTACCGTACGGTATGTGTCGGCATTTTTTGTTGGTGTCGATGCGTGGTTGATGATGGAAGCAATTGAATCACGATTATTCGAGTCCCTAACGCGCGAGGCGAGCTTTCCATTGATCCATCATTATTTTTTACTAAATTCTCTTGTGATTCGACACCTTGGAATGACTCACTGTCCAAAAAAGGACGAGCACAACGTTCGCTTTGTGGTATCCCACGAAGAAACCGAAACATGGATCCTCTAAAGAGTCGAAACCCAACCCCGACCAGACGAGATGCTTAGCTTCCCGTGTTTCTCGATTCACCGCAATTTCGAGTTTACGCCCTATTAATGAACTGAATTCAACCAAACCGAACACAACCCGACGATGGCAACAGCAGGCGACAGGTACGAAGAACGAACGGGGAATATTTGGTCGTATGCCCACCGGGGCGACATGACGGGTCTCAAGGCCGCGGTTGTCAGGGGCGTCGACATTGATATTGTCAATACGGTGGGCTGGACCCCTTGCCATGCCGCGGCTGCGGGGGGGCAGACCAAGGCACTCCGGTACATGGTGACAAAAATGGGTGCGGACCTCACGATCCCCGACAGGGGAGGGAACCTTCCCGTCCACCACGCCGCCAAAAACGGACACGTGCACGCACTCCGAACACTGCGGGAGTTGGGAGCCGATGTCACAAAGGTGAGGCTGTCCCAAGCAAAGGGGAAGGCCGTCCGGGACCTTGTGGTGGAATCGTACAAAAAGGCCGGGAAGAACCACCTGGAAGACGGCAGCGACGGCGAGGACGAGGACGTATCCGAGCCGGTTGGATACGCCCGCAAGCAGTCGAGGTCGACGGCCTTTTGGGGACCGAGGAGGACACCGATCAGCTGTGCCATCAAAAAGAAAATCATCAAAGACAAACGGAAAATAAAAAAGCAGAAACAAAAAGACATACGCGAATCGGATCTTCAGGCGGCAGCCTTCGATCCGGAGGGGGAAACGACGAACCACGAGGAAGGAACCGCGGAACCGAGCTACGCCGAAACCGTGCAACAAGTGAAACGCAGCCGAAAACAAAAAAGGCGCCAGCGGCAGAACCAACGGGACAACACGAAAGGAGCAGAGAACGACCAGGACAGTGAAAACATGCAGTCGGAGATTGGCAATCGATACCGAGTCGATGAGATTCGTGACGGTGTAAATCTGGTGGAGGGAGGGATCTCACGCGAAAGCAGTAGCAGTGAAGAAGAGGACGAATACGACAACKACAACGACAACCATCACGCATTCTCTTCCAAGGGGCTTTTCGCAGCGCTTGCGTCGGCAGCAGACGACAGTGATAGCGATTGAAGGATACAATAAATAGAACTACACTATAATTATACTATAGCACCGTCGGACGGATGTGTTCCCTGCATTCTAGTAGCACGGCGGAACGCCGGTCCGTCCGGCGCTCAGCGCGGCCTGAACGGCGCGCTCGTCGCGGGCCACCGTAAAGAACATGGCCAGGTTGGCCACCCCGCACAGCACCCATCCCAGCACGCCGGTGTTGAAGGCCGCCCGCCTCCCGCCGCACCCCACGATGAGAAGGGAGACGAGGTACGGGCCCAGGCCCTTGCCGAGGTCGTCGAAGAGGTTGAAGAGGGCAAAGGCCTGCCCCCTCGCCCGGGGGAGGGTCACGTTTGTCAGCGTCGCCTTGACGATCGGGCCGGTGGGCGCCGCCAGCAGCCCGGCCGCGAGGGCGGTCGTCGCCGCGACCCCAAAGGGCGTGGAGGAATCCACTCCGTTGAGGAGGTACCACAGCGGGAAGCAGCCGGCGATCGCGGTCCCCCCGGCCAGCAGGCAGGGAAGCCGGGGGTCGGTTTCGTAGAGGCGCTTACCCCCGGCACCCCCCACCAGGAGGCCGAGGGCGTACCCCAGGCTGAAGCACATGAGGACGGTCGTCGCAGACTGCACCGAAAACCCGCGGTCCTCGCTGAGGTAGTCGTTGAGAAAGACGTTGATGACGCCCCAGGGAACACAGCCCGGGGCACCCTGGAAAAGGCTCAGCGCCACCGACCTGGTCGAGAGCAGTCCGATGCCGCTCTCGACGTGGTCCCTCCACGAGCCGGTGCTGCTGCCACCGCCGCCGCCGCTTTTGGCGTGGTCCGCACCGGCCCGGGCCTCCACGTAGTCGTGGGAGGCGTCGGCATCGACCAGGTTCGACCGGGACGTGATGGGCACCAGCGCCACGCCGCCTTCCTCGGCCACCAGGCCCTCCCGCTCGGCCTCCCCGCGGGCGGTTTCCATGGCCCCCCGCTCCGGGTCCTCCACCGTCGTGCAGACGAGCGCCGCGCAAACCAGAGCGGGCACCGAGATCACCAGAAAGGGCAGCCTCCATCCGTAGATCGGCCCGAGGTACCCCGCCACCGCCTGGCCCAGCGAGATGCCGGCCCCGAGCCCGAAGCTGACGAGCGCGGAGGCCACGTGGCGGTCCCCGGCCCCGTAAAGGTCCCCCAGGACCGAATAGATGACCGGCAGGGCGCCGCCCACGCCAAAGCCAGTCACGGCCCTGCAGAGGTAGAGCTGGCGATAGGACCGCGCAAAGTACGTCAGGAGGCAGGCCAGCTCCCCGGCGAAGACCGTCCACCCAAAGATCCGGGCGCGGTTGCCGGAATCCGCCAGCACCCCCACCAGAAAGCTGGCCGGGGCACCCACCAGGAAAAAGGCGAGGGAGATGTCCCCCCCCAGCTTGCGGTCCCGCTCGTCGTTGCTGAGGCCGAAATCCTCGGCAATGGCGGTCAGGTTGGGGGACATGAGGTTCTGGTCGGCAAAGAGCAGGACGGTCGTCGCGGAAAAGAGGGCCAGGGCCCACCGGCGCCTCCCGGCTTCCGCCCGATCGGCGCCTTCGTCGTCGCTAGAGGGAGGGGATCCGGTGCCCCCGTCTCTCGGCAGGTACCCCGACTCGGGGCCGCCTTCGGGGCTCTCCCCCTCGTCGGTTGGGCTGGCGACGTAGGGGTGGTGGTCGGAACGGAGGTTGTGGTTGTGGTGGCCGTCCATTTTGCGCGATCCGCTTCGTCTCATGGCGATTTGGCTTTGGTTTGGTTCAGTTTCGGTTTCCTCTCCCGTGTGGCCTTTTCCCTGTTTCGTCCGATGGTGGCTGGACGTTGTTTGGTTGTCCCCGTTTCCTAGGGCTCCACCGTGCGACTCCAGAAACCTATGGACCGCGAACCAGCCATACAGACCGCGGGGAAGAAGTCACCGAAATTCTCCCGAGGATCTAGATGTCCGAGAGTATTGTTGTGCCAACGAAGTTGTGTTGTTGTTCCTGCTATTGTTGTTGTCGTATTCGTTGCGTTGCCATCAAGAAAAAATAATACCCGTACCGGTACGTCGAAGAACAAAATTTGGCGATGTTCCAAAAAGCAGGGGGTGTACGGGACGAGAACGATACGTACTTTTGGTAACTATGATGTCTATGTATTAAAAATATTGAAGCGTCGGCCTCGGAATTCGACACTGAATGAATCGATTGATTCATGCCGTTTCTTGTACGCTAGTAGTATTTCGCAACCTACCGTACGTACGGTACCGGTAGTAAAAGCACAAAGAACTTACCGTAGTAGAGTACTCGTACCCGTACGTACGGTAGAGCAGGGGTCATGGGCAAATAGCAAATAGAAGTAGCAAATAGCAAATAGGCCAAGTACATACACACCGTCTTCCCGGTCCTTCCGTCGTCCGCAACCGGTGTGTCGGACGGACTCACTCCAGAAAGTCCCGGTTCCTATGCGGCACTTGGTGCCCCTTCGGAAGGCCGTCGGATCGATCCTGGATCTTCCGATGCTTCCCGCCAGTCAACACCGACCGACTCCGATGTTGTGCAAGAGGAACGGAATCTAGCAAGAGAGCAAAACTCCCCACCCTACCGGATAGCGAGCACACAGCAAGAACACACCAAGCCAAGCCAAGCCAAGCCAACCCGACCCATCCAACCACCCAAAGATTCGCCATGGCAAGGCCTCCCGCCAGGAAGTTGCGGCGGCGTCAGTGTTTCGAATTCCCCGTCCTGCTGCTGGTCTCCGCATTCCCCGCCAAGCACGGGACCCTCCGGTGGGGACCGTCCCCCGCGGTTGCCCTTTCCCCGGCCAAGGGGGCGGGGCCACCCGTAACGGAGGTGGGGGGCCTCCCGGTCCACCGGGCCCACCACAGCATCAACAAGAAAAACAACAACAACAACGAAAACGACGACGACGACGACGACGCCCCCCCGTACTGCTTCGCCCTCAGCTCGATCGCCGGCCTTCCCCCGGCCACCAACTTTCTGGCGACGCAGGTGTGGCCGTCCGCCCGCGTGGCGGCGGCCACCCTGGAGGACCGGGTCTTTGGGAGCAGCGGGCTGCTCGTTTCGGCGACGGGGGAGGGCCCCCCGACCGTCTGCGAGCTGGGCTGCGGGCCGGGCCTCCCCTCCCTCGTGGTGGCGGCGGGGGCCGCAGCATCCGGGGAAGGCGGCTGTGCCGTGAGGGTGATCGCCACCGACGTGGACCCCTTCGCCCTGGACCTGGTCGCTGCCGCGGCGGGAGAGCAGGGCCTCCTTGCCGACGGAAGCGGCGGAGGGGGGGTCCTTTCCACCCGGGTCCTGGACCTGGTCCGAACCGGGGAGCGCCTCGCCGAAGAGGACAGCGGCAGCGGCAACGCCAACACCATAGACGACGACATCGACAACGACATCGACAACGACGATTCGTTGTCGTGGCTGAGGGACGTGGACCTCTTTGTCCTGTCGGACGTCTTCGAGTCGGGGGCCGTCGCGGCCGGGGCCGCGAGGCTGACCCACCGCGTCCTGTCGTGGGGAGCAAGCGAGACCAAACCCCGCAGGCCGAGGAGGGTGTGGGTCTTTGCCCAGACGGACCGCGCGCAGCGGGAGGCCTACCGGGAGGAGCTGGGGGCCCTCCTCGGTTTCGAGGCCGTCCCGGAGTGGTCGTCCCCGGAATCCTTCGGCGTCTCGGACCTCCTGTGGCTGTGCGACGTCGACGAGACGCTGGTCGCCTACGGATAGGGCGGAGCGGAGCGGGGCGCGTGGTTGCGGGGCTTGGACCAGCGAAAACACTATAGAGCGCACACCTTGTACGGTAGTAGATGGGTTGGGGAAAACACTGCTGTAGGATTTTATCTTAAAAAAGAAACCGATTGCCGTTCCCGTTTCTTGCGGATGTTGTTTTTGTTGTTGCCTCCTTTGGTTTGGACGATCGTCGATTCGATCCCCCGAGGCAACGGACGCCGCATCGGCAGCCCCCGAGGGGACCCGATCAGGGGCACCGATCGGGGCATCAGAGAGGAAGGATGCGGCCCGCACCGCGTTGCGCAGAGACGGCCGTCGCAAGCGGAATGGATACGTACCATCCGTTTCGTTCTCTTCGTTGCCGCGTGGCGCGGCAGCGGGATTCCTTCGCGTGTGCGGGGCAGGGCACCCCTCCGGGCGTTGCGCTTGCTGTGTTGGGTAGTGGTGGTGGTGGTTCTTCTGGTGGTTGCCGGTTGCGGTTGCGCCCGTCCTGGCAGGCGGTGCTCTTGCTCGCGCTACGGCTCGTACCGCCACAGCCGGACCGTCCCGTCGTCCCCGGCCGAGGCGAGGACGGACCCGTCCGGGGGGTGCCAGCGGGCGCAGTTCACGTCCCCCGCGGAGGCGTCGACCGAGGCATCGAGGGCAAAGAGGGGCCGGCCCGGAGCAGTGGCGGAGGCCCCGCCCCGGAGGACCTCGCGGTAGATCGCCAGCCGGCCGTCCGATCCCCCCGAGACCATCCGGCCGTGGCCGGCCCCGACCGGGGCGCAGTCGATGGAATATACCGCCGCTCCCGGGTGGGCGTCCGCCAGGAGGCCGACGCAGGCCAGGGCGCCCCGCGGGCCGTGGGGCGGATCGTTGCCGTCGTCGTCGTTGTTGCCGTTGCCGGCCTTTTCCGCGCCCGTGTAGCACCGCAGGATCGCCAGCCCCCCGTCCGCCGACGCCGTGACCACGCGGCCGCCCCCCGGGGCCACCGCCAGCGACCAGATGGTGTCCCCGTGCAGGTCCCCCAGGGAAAGGGCGCAGTACCAGTCGCCGTCGTCCTCGGCCCAGACCCTTACCGTCTCGTCGTAGGAGGCGCTCAGGAGGAGCTCGTCGCCGTCCCCCCAGGCGCCGTGGCTCGGGGCGAAGCGGACCGCCTTGACGTCGGCCTCGTGGCCATCGAGGACCGCTAGGCACTCAAAGGCGTTGTCCCCCGATCCACCGATGGAGCCGTCCAGGAAGGTCTCCCAGATCCAGACGGTCTTGTCCCGCCCGCAGGTCGCCAGCAGGGACCCGGTGGCGTTCCAGGCCACGCACTTGACCTCGTTCTCGTGGCCCTCCAGCTGCGTCGTGCACTCCCAGGCGTCCGATCCTTTCTCGTACTCCCAGATCGTCACGGTGGCGTCGAAGGAGGCGGCCGCCAGGGTCGGCGACGACGAGAGGGGGCAGAACTCGACGCAGCGGATGGTCCGCTCGTGGAATTCCAGCGCGGAGTGAAAGACCCACCTGGGAGTTTTCGATGGCGTTCGGACGCCGTCGGCGTCGGAGGGGGCCACGGCCGCGGTGCTGGACGTCGCCGGTGCCGGTGGATGCTGCTGCTGCTGGGACCGACGCCGCTCCCGCCTCCAGAGACGGATGCACGGGTTGGGGGCACCGAAGCACGCGGCCAGCCACTCGCCGTTCTTCGAAAAGCAGCAGTGCCACGCGGGAGAGTCGGGGGTGTACCGAATTCCACCGATGGACCGGGACGGGGGAACAAAGACCTGGATTTCTACCAGAGACGACGACGACGACGACGAGGAGGAGGAGGAAGACGGGACCGACGCATTGTGGAGTAGTTGCTGTTGCTGCTTTTGCTGTTGCTGCGGCTGCTCTGCTGCTTGCTCGGTCTCCATCATTTGGGTGGTGTGTCTGGTGCTCTTTGCTCTGTTCGGTGCTGTGGTCGTGAACTCTTATCAATGGCGAATCAATCTTTGTCCCTGTTGTGGGAAACCGTGATTATGTAGTGTTGGAGTTCGTCATGGCGATTGTGTCCTTGTTTCCCGAGGAATCTTACGGTACCGTACATACTTACTACGTGAACTACGGCACGTACGGTTCTCCTGTTCACCATACGGTATATTTGGTGGTGCATGCATACCGGTAGCATCCGCATAGAGCCCTCAAACCTCAAACCATCACCGTGTCGTTCCTCTCGAGGGTGCCGAGACAAAATCTTGTTTTCGTGAATTTTTTTGTTGGATGTAGCGTTCTTCGTCTATAAGAGGAGGAACCATAGAGTACTTTTAAGTAAAGTACTGTACGGTAACCTGTACAGGTCCCTCGAATAAATTTTACTTCCAGCTCACACCAACAACATACAACAACATACAACAAAATCCAAAATCCACAACACACACACACACACTATCCATTACAAGTACTACTTTACTGAAGTTCATCTTCTCTCGCTATAAGTATGGCATTCTATAACATCAACGAATTCAAATGGTTGTTCCACGAGTACTACTAAACCGGACGAGGAATCATTCTTTGCTCTCACCTGCAAATGTTAGTAGGCTCCCATACCGTGTTAATACGTGGTTTACAATAGAGGAGTGAGGTTATTCACTAGCTACTCGGGATTTAGCCTCACACCAGCAAACCCAAACTGAAGTAAGACAGGAGTTGTAAATTTCGTACAGAACCAAAGAGATATCTACAATTCCTGGAGAGAACTTAGTTTGAAAAAATACATTTTTCTAATGGTACTTATTATACATTATGGTACTCTTCTTCGTCGATATCGATACACTATTCTACGTATCGGATTCTTCTCTTGTATGTGTAGGTGGATGTATGGATGGGGATGTATGTGGGGGTGAAAGCATGGATTCCTGTAAAAAATTGATGCATGCCCTGTTTTTGTATTGGGTGGCTGTGGCGTGCCATGTCGTGCCTCGGCGTGGTCTGGTCTGGTTTGTCCGCTCTGGGCTGCGTTGGTTGGTGGGTGGGCTGGCTAGCTAGCAATGTGGTGGGGCCCCGACGCCGCAGCGACGGACACCGGCGACGTGGACGGCGACGACGAGAGGTCGGTGGCGGCGGTGGACGACACCCCGTAGGTCCTCTGGGACACAGACTTTTTTACGACGTCGCCCGGCTCCGCTCCCGCCACCGCGTCGTCCTCCTTGTACTGGGCGCTCATGCTGTAGACGTACCACAGCCGGTTCCGGACCGACTCGATGGAATCGGTCGTGAACTCCAGGTCGAAGGTCGCGTTGACGGCGTCGACAAAGCCCCTCTGCTGCTCCGCCGATAGGCTATTGTCCATCCCCTCCATCGCGTTCATCAGGCAGCCGAGGGCGATCAGGCTCTTCCGCTTGGGCACAAAGGCGTAGTCGTACACCGCCAGCTCCGCAAAGAACGTCGCCCGCTCGTAAATGGCAACGGACCAGGCCCCGTGGGACGGGAGGGAGAGGTAGTGGAAAAAGGCATCGATGAAGCACTGGACGGTGGGAGGGTGGAGCCTCCACTCCAGGGTCTTCAGGATGATGACCTCCATCTCAGAAATGTGCGACGGCTCGAACTCGCCCCGGGAGAGTTCCGCGAGGGCGCCGATGCTGATGGCCTGTGGCCCACCGTATATCTTGTTCGCCATGTACAGAGTGGTCATGGCCGCCAGCTTGAAGGCACTTCGCTCGCAGCTGCACTTGTCCACGAACCGGTCGAGGAGGGAAAACGAGACCGCTACGATCTCGCGGCCGGTCTGGAAGTGGTCGCAGACCCGGTAGCTCCACTCGCACATCTTTTCCCTGCAAACGGTGTCGAGCTGTTCCTGCTCGACAGAGAGCTCGGGGCAGCCGGAGTCCGACGCTCCTTCCCCGACCGTGGCGTGGCAACCACTCTTGTCTTTTCTCGACCGCCGCCGGATGTAATCATTGCACCTGTACGTAGATTCGCTCTGGTTCAGCATTGCCTTGACACGGTCGGTGTTACCGCATCTATCCGACACCGCGGCGGGGGTTCGGGGAAAGTTGCTCATTCGCAGTCCGAGCAATGGAGACGGTGCAGCGCTCATTTTGTTTGTTGTTTTTGCGTTGTTATCGGGCCACCGAATACTAAAGTCGCCGTTGGCTTTTGTAAACGACGGTGCGTGAAAGCATTCCAACTAATTTATTATGATGTTCTCCCACCACAACGCAAGGATACCCTATTATTTATTGCGTGGAATAACGATTCTATGGATTCTATTACTTCGTAGAATCTTTTGGTGGTAGTAGGCCGACTGGGATTTGAGAACGACTTCTTTGCCCGTGTCTGCGACCATAGGAAGCACGAACGACTTCTAAGTAATTAACACCAATTAGCGATAATTTTCTCGCGGGAAGCACTTAAAAATAAATACATCGCCGATAAAAGCAAGTCTTGGATCAGTATGTGATCGAGAGAGGGTAGAAGATGCATATTTCTTGGTTCCGATTTTCACCAAAAATTTGTTGGACACGTGAGTCGTACTTACTCCCGCTCTGAACCGACAAGATGTCACTGAATCTTGGGAATGCGATCCGGCACAAGAAGCAGTAACAGTTCTTAACTAGCAGTAATAGTACTAGTAGTACTACCAAAAGTTCTAGCACTACTAGCATCAGCATTTCAATGCACAAGAATCATGGAAGTCGAAACTGCAACATTAAAAAAAAGACTAAAACAGTTTTGACTGTAATTGGTTCCCGAAGGGGAGGGGGGGTCTGGGGGGTGGATTTTCAAGAAACTACAAGTAGTACTAGTACTACTAGTACTCAGTTGGCTGTTTTCAGTCATAGAGCTGGTAGGGTTTCGAACTGTAAGAAACATCGTAAAACAATAAAGTTACGGGAATGAGATGTCAGCTTAAATGCTGGTGACATGCGACTACATTGAAAATAAATTCGACTTCCACTGCCACCGAAGCAGACCAATTTTTCTACCAAGCTTTGCTTTCTTCCCAACAACAAAACTACTAGTAGTACCAATACAACAAGTTGCGCGAGCAAATTTGAATACATGTTCACACATGTGGTGTTGCTTGTACTACTACTAGTAGTACTACTACTAGTAATTGTATAACTAGTAGTAGTAGTACTAGTAGTTACTACTACAAGTAGTAATGGTACCACTACTACTAGTACTAGTAGTAGTACTACTACTAGTAGTAGTAATAATAATAATACTAGTACTACTAGTAGAGGAGTACTAGTAGTACTAGTAGTAGTAGTAGCTCATGCATTCTTCTTTCTTGCTTCTTCCTCTTCTCACTGAATATTACTAGCTGGTACTAATAGTACTGCTAGATAGTAGAGGATGCTGTTGTAGTAATAGTAGTAGTACTACCAGTATGTAAAAAAGAAAAAGTTGGGGGAAGCGTCACCACACCCACTAGTCTCCATTCTTAAGGGATCTATCAACTTGCATCCTGTCTCCATTGCTTCCAATAACAGGGGGAAAGCTCTTGGATCCACTGACTTGCCTCGTGCCTCTGTTGCTTCCACTAGCACTAACAGGGGGAAAGCACTTGGTCGCCTGCACGAGATTACGTGTACTCTTAGAATGTTAAGTGTGTATGAAAATTGAAATTATAAGATTAAGATTCTCGCGCTTGGAAGTGAGCTTTCAGTAGACCTGATTAGATCCTGTGTAGCTCTTGGTACTAAATCTACACAGGGTTCTTATTATTCTGATCTACTGACGTCTTTTGTTCCGTGCGAGGTATTCTATTTCTGATATCGTTGCAACGGATGCTTACGTACGTACGTACGTACTGTATCGGAAGTATACGTACGGTA